>JAJONR010000791.1:0-157504 GCA_029582245.1 Solanum etuberosum
TCTCTTCTCCTCTATTAATTAAATAGTCCAATTGGGCGGTGCTTGGAGATTAAGCTAAATTAGCTGAACTCCGTTAACAAAATTCTGGTGTTCTTTTTAGTATTCAATATTATTTGTCGGGTGTTTTCTATTTTGTTGCTTTTGTGGGATAAATTACCCGATTTTTCCCAACATGTTCAACATTGATTAATATATAATATGAGGAATTATAAATTTAGCAATGGTGAAAAACTCTTTGTATGCCTGATAATTGTCTAGTGTTAGGCCGAAAAATAACACATGTATATGAATATATGCAATAAAATATTTAGTTTCTATTTAGTAATAAAGGCAAGAAACTTTTAGTTTGGAAATTTCAAGATATTAGGCATTTTGTTAATTTATATTTAGATTAAGTAAATTATAATTATTATCCCTACAAAAATACATAAAGACCATGTATATAATAAGTATTTCGATACTGTTTTTCTGTAAAGATCGAATACTATTATTTTTTAAAATGCATACCAAATAACGTAATGGAAACACAAAGTGCCAAAAAAAAAATCAATTTCGATATGATAATTCGATATTTTTACAAAATATATACACTCAAAACACAAAATGGCTATAGGTAAGGTGAACAAGAAATCATTTTAATTAGACAAAATTACACCTTGGTACCATAAGTTAATTATTATTCCAATTTGAAATGAAAAGACTTTGTATAAAGGTGTTTTTAATGAACTTGTAGCTTGCATCTAAATCATAAATCTTCAATGACACTCAAATCTAGTTATTTACTTTTTCTTTCAAAATAATTTTTTATTTTATTTTAAAATCAATATTTGATTATAAATTTTTTAAAATATAGGAATTTGCTTCAAATCTATTTTCCAACTTTATCTTCAATTTCAAATAAAATGCGTTATTTTCACGTTAGCTAATATTATAACCAAATACAACTCTATTTTCAACGTCAACTTTACACCTTATTGTAGCTAATGAATAAGTTGTCAAAACGATGAAGAATGGAGATAAAAAATTACTCTTCAAGTAATTGGTCAAGTTGACTGATTAAAGCCATGTATAACATTTCATGGTTGACTAATTACCACAAGCGAAATCTTGAAAGGATAGAGTACACATAGACGTTACCTTTACCTTCGGAAAGCAGAGAGTCTGCTTCTGATAGACCCTTAGCTGGTTGGACTAATTCTATATATTTAGGTGAAGTAATTTGGATAATTTAATCAAACTACTAAACTGAATGCCATCTCAATCAAAAAAACAGAATGGTCCATCAATAATAATGAAAGTGAGATGCCATGCTTCATGTTTTCCATCAGTATTACTCCATCTTCCATTCTAGCCACACCAATTTTTGCATGTCAAACTCAAGATGACACAATAAAAAGACTGTCATATTGAACATTTCTACAATCAGAAACTAATCCAAGTCCCATTGTTAAATAATAACATATCGAAAAGCTATTACATTGTCGAAATAAAAATAAGAAAATGAATGCCCTTTGAGGGATGGGGATGTTTACGCTATGCCTCGAAAAATCCAGGGGATTGGAAATTCTTACTAAAATACAACAATTGGTAGGAAATATCTGTCATATGACAAAGGCTTATCCTTACTCCTTAGTATGACCAACTGCATAAATGAAGACTGAAGTCATTAAACTGAGATATAGAAAGACGATAAATGTTCTGTATCGATAATCTTAAAGATGTTAAAGTTTTTAGTATGTAGTGCGTGTAGGGTAAAGGCAAGTCTAAGAAGCCAGAAGATGACACAAAAAGCTACATGTGCAGCACAATGTGATGTATTATTTCTCATGTTCAATTCTAAGAAAGGTTTCACATCCCCTCGACCCTACCAAACATGATTGCTGCAACCTGCTGGATTATGCCTTCAACATCATTGTAAAATAGTGAATTCTATCCCTACTTCAGGACAAGGTTATGACCTGGCGACAGCACCAAATCAAAATAAAGCCAACTTATCCTATACTTCCAAGGATAGAGCTCAGATTACCCACAGTTGTCGAATTGACTCTCACCAATCTTGAAAGGTTAAACTTTGTAGAACTATAACCTAAAAGGAACTGTCACGAAGAAGTAAATGCCTATCCAGCACCAGTATCATTATGCAGTACTAGCATTGCACCTCATGAATGCTGAGATGTAAACTCCCTAATATGAAGTAAGTTATGCATCATACAAAAGCTACAGCCTACAGCACTTAAAGACTTGACTTCCAATATTAGGTATCATTGCTAGTTTTTATAGGATTGATGTATTTAAGCTCGTCAACTTCATTGGGTAAATATTCTTTACATGCTTATAAATGTAAAAGTAAATTCAACCAACATCAACCGTCTTTTGTGACAGATGCTGCAGTCAGATGATGTAGAAAGAGCAAACTTATAATTACGGAATCTAGGTGTACTCACTTGCTAATCTACAGCCATTGCTTCAGGACCCCCACTACCATCCTCCACCCCGCTCTTATTATGATCATCAACTGCATTCCTCAACTCTTCCACCAAGCTCCTCTGTTCTTCCTCTATTGTGTTCTGCAACTCATCAACCTAAGGAAAAAGTTTGAACATCAGCAAAGATATCCATAATCACTAATCAAAGTGTTCTCAAGATACAGATAATATAGTACACACTTACAAGAATGTATTTATCTACCTATCTACGAACACAGAATATTTCACATGGATCCCTTACAATAGTGATCATGTCATCTGCTTATTACACGTCAGTTGCTTTTCAAGGGTGGTAAGTTAGATTGAAACTTTACTTATAGTAATTGGAAGTTGCACAAGGTGACAACTGACAATAAACCAGTGAATGTATATAAATCAGTGAAAGCTCAAAATGTGAATTAGCATGATATGACCATCATACTGTGGAAGATAAAGAAACGGGAAAAGAAGGGCCAAAACTAATTTTAGCATAGCTAATTTTAGCATAGCCCTTCACAGTGGTGGAGCAGCTCAAGATTTGAGATGTTTAAAGCCCCCTAAAGATACTGCAAGTAAATGATCAATAAGGGGTGCCATTAACATAACGGCCCTTCTAACCTTTACTAGTTACATCGTCCTTCTAATCATTAGACACTGAGCTTGTTAATCTTAAGAATGGAGGTTCACAACGAAAACTGAAGGCATAGGCATAGATGGGAAAATAAGATTCTTGCGAATGGCCCAACGAGGCATTGCCCCACTGAAATCTATGGGCCACAAACTCTCAAATGTCTCTAAGACATAAAATTAAAAATCTCCACCATATAAATATATATGTGTGTGTGTGTATATATATATATATAAAAGAATTCCCCAAGATGAGGATAACTCATTTTTTAATTTACTGAACTGTTTAGCTCTGCGATTATCAGGCTCACAAGGGAAACGTACTTGACTTTAACAGGAAACTTATTCCACCAAATGCCACAGTATAACAACTAATTTCAATGCCGAACTAGTTGGGTTGGTATATGAATCCTCACTCTCCACTTCGCTCCATTTAGACACCTCTCATTCTAAGATGCAATAAATTAGCTTCTCTAGAACTAGAAGTTCTCTACATTTTATATTGATTATACAAATGCCATAACATGATCAAAAAGACTCCTAGCAAATATTAGGCTAATATGAGCACACCAACAAGACTAAACCTTGATCTCAACTAGTTGGTATAGACCATATGTATCCTCCTCCTCTATTGTATTTTATTTTCCGCTAATTCTACATGTTCTAAAAGATTATAAATCTTCTGATATAACTTTCTCCATGTGATTTTAAGTCTATTTCGTTCTCTTTTAACACCTATCATTGTTCAAGACCTACAGGTCAGTGCATTTGGATATCTCTATAGAACACGACCATATCATCTCCAGCGACCTTCTACTTTTGTCCTCTATGTGTGATAATTGCACCTTCTTTTGAGTGTAATCCTCAAAGTTGAGATTCAACGAACCAATTTATCCTCGTTTGGATCGGGTTGCAAGTCATTGATTGAAGCAAGCATTTCTCCAAAACACATGGGTTCACCCATGAAACAACAACCCTTCGCTTCAAATCGATGGATGGCTTTTAACAACACTAGTTACAGGAAACTCTTTTACATCTCAATAAGTAAACTTAAAAATCATTCTCTGATCAATTTATAGTATGCAAGACCATAATGTTGGCAAGTTTCGATAAGAGGCAAAGCAGAAAAAGATGCATCTCTTTTATTACTCTTGCTTAACTGTCAAAAAACTGGACATATAAAACAAGAATCAGCAAGGTTATTTCTTCTTATGTTGTAGTTCTTTTGAAGCATTGAAACCCTTAATCAACACTCAAATCATGTGCAGTGAAATGTTAAGGCAATAACAATTAAAAGAGGAAATTCAGCAAAGTTACTCCAGAATTGTTAACAACAGAAAAATACTCAACGTCAAGTTCCCTTGTCGGACCTATATATCACTTAACATCTCTGAGATATACTAAAACTGATGACTTAAATAGATAGAGAAATGCAATTGTCAATAAAAAAAAGAAAGGAAGTTTGATTGCCTTGTAGGTCAGAAAACTAGAATTATAAGGCAATGATGAGAACAAATGGCTAAACCTCAGATAATTTCAAAAATGATGCTTAATAAAAAACCAGTACTACTAGAAGTGAACAAAGAAAACTTTGAGAAGCTTGGCATTTTCACCTGCTGATGATTATCACTCCTTTCATATGAATTCCCCAGAGTTTCACCATCGCTTTTATTAAAATTAGAGAGTAGACATTAATACAAAAAAAAAAAAAAAGAGTCAAAGCTAAGAGGGAAAGTCAGGTAAAGAGAGTGTCTTTACCCGATTTTGGAGGTTTGACGTACATAAAGGAAGTATGCAAAATGTGAATTCCAATGTGAAAAGCTTATTGAAGGAGAATTATCCTGTATTTCTCTAAATAAGTTGTGGAGCTGTCGCTCATTAGTGCATTATGTCAGTTCTCTTTAGTTCCTAGAGTCTTTCTAGCTACCATAATTCAATAGAAGCAATTAAGAATTTCCAACTAGAACTCCCTGCAGAAATCAGGAGACGGGCTTTATAGAGGGATACGTACCACGTGCAATAGAAGCGCAAATTGCTTTTTACGAAGCTCCAACGTTCTTGAACTAGCAGTATTCTCTGCCCCCAACATTGCTATCTCTTTCTCAAGCTCTGTAATAACCTTCTGAGTTTCAGATCTTGGAGGCTGCATAGCAACCAACTTCCTGATGGACTCACACTCTTCTTTGTGCTTCCTCTCTATCTTGCTTTCTTCAAGTTGCCTCTTGAGATCTTCTATATCGGCCTGAGCTTGTAAAATTTGCCGATTTATCTCATCTTTTAGGTCATTGAAGTTCTCCTTCTCTCTTAGGTTTGCATCTATGACTGCTTTACTCTTTAGGAGCGGAATCTCAAATGTATTTAGCTCTTGCAAGAAAGCTTTGGCAAGTCTTTCACAATCACCATAGTTATCAGCTTCCTTCTCTACCTCCAAAGCAAAAGCAGTAAACTTTTTCTGAAGTTTCTTCAACGGGGGTTCACCTCTAGTGGTTGTTGTGCGAGTGAGAAGTCTATGCTTTATAATTGAATCATCTTCAAGCGGGCCAAAAGCATAATTTGCAGGCACTGTCTCCCCCTTCCCAGCAACTCTTCTGCCTTTTGCCAACATTTATTTCCTATCCTGAAAGAAAAACCTATCTTGAAGGATCAGCATCCAATGGTATACAAATAATCGTGGATAAACTTGACAGCTCTGAAGAGCTAAACAACACAAATAGGTAGACAGCAAGATCGGTGCAGAAATTTTCCCTAAACATTATTTGATCAACTATGCCTTGATTCCAAACTATTTTTAGGAGGTTAAATGAATCCTTTATATAAAATGTTCAGAGATTTCATCACATTATGACTACTTTTACATTGCCCTCAACTTGCTCCAACCCTCTTCCTTCATTTAGGCTGGGACCCAAACATCGGTAGAGTTCCTCACTAAATTTTGCCAGACCCAAAAGCAATCTATCATCATTGGAATTCGATATATCAGAAAAGCAAAATAAAAATAAAAATGAGATTTGTCTTTTTTTGATAGCAAACTTGAAGAGTACAATCTTTTTTTCTTTTCAGTAGGTAACTTGAGGAGTAGGATCTCCCACACGGTTAGTTCCCAGAAAGCATCGATACAAATTAAAAGATAAAAGAATTAGAAAAGGACAAATAGACAAACAGAGAGAAAAAAAAACGTCAGACCAATGGGGGATTGATAGATTATACCAAGGCAACAAACAGTTTGGAAGGATGAGATAAAGCAGACAATTTTGGGAAAAAATGATGGTAACTATTAGTGTGTTTGCTACGATGAAAAGTGTTCTACTTTAAAATGTCTTCCTTGATGAAATCATTTTCAAGTGCTTGGTTGCCTTGAAATCTTGAAAATATGTTCTCCTAGGACACCATTTTCCAAAAAAAAGGAGTAAACAACTTACGTTGGTTAGTGGTAGAAGTCATTTTCCTTTTTTATCAACATCTCAACCCTTACTTGATTTCATTTGATTTATAGGACAATTAGACATTGTTGTCAATCTTCAAAACTCAAAAATACCACCAAAACTCACCTACTTCTATATCCAGCCAAATACTAGAATATGACTCTTATATATAAAGTTCTCAAATGGCAAAACCTTTTTCATGGAAAATCTATACCAAAATGCATCCTAGCAAGGAAAAATCGGAGAAATTCATAACTCATACGGGACAACAACAACATCATACCCACTATAGTCCCACAAGTGAGATCTTGGGGTGTGGGGTGTGTGCAGACCTTACATCTACCTTTGTAGAGTAGAGAGAACTACAAAATCACAAGAATAATATGGAACAAAATGAAAAGCCATTTACAATCGGAGCCCTTGTTGCTGCCTTTGGCTACAAATTACAGTTGCAAACAACAAAAGTCAAGAGGAAATAAGAGAGCTCAAAAAGTTCATACAGAAATGGCAGCATTAGATGCCTTTTTCCCGCTTGCAAACAACAAATCAATCAATCAATCAACTATGCCTCGTACCCCAAACTAGTTGGGATCAGCTACATGAATCCTCCATAATCATGTTGCTTCATTTCAATCCCTAGCTAGTTAATGCCCTCCTATGTAAAAAGTGGGTACATGAGCTGCCTTTGGCTGGCAAATTACAGTTGCAAACAACAAAAATTAAGAGGAAATAGAGAGCTCAATCAACCAAAATTGGGAACATGAGATGCCTTTTTTTTGTTTGCTTGCAAACAATAAAGCAACTGTATCTCGGAATCCCAAACTAGTTGGAATAAGTTATATGAATCCTCCATAACCATTTTGCTCCATTTGAATCCCTAACTAGTTAATTGTTGGGCTATGCCTACATCCTGCCTATGAAAAGGCCCACGAGGGGACTAGGGTGGCCCGGGTCAGAGTCATGATCGAACATGGCTTGCTTGGTGGACTTAGTTAAGAAATAAAGTTGGGCCTTTGCTATCAGCTATAACTTTTCGCATGATGGTAAGCGCTTGAGCTGCCTTTGGTTAGAAAGTTACAGTTGCAAATTACAAAAATCAAAAAAAAAAAGAGAGCTAAATCAATCAAAATTGGGAGCATGAGATGCCTATGTTTTTCCGCTTACAAACAACAAATCAATCAATCAACTGTATCTCAGAATCCCAAACTAGTTAATATCAGCTACATGAATCCTCCATAACCATTTTTCTCCATTTCAATCCCTAACTACTTAATGTCCCCTTTATAACCATTCCGTTCAATTGCAAATTACTGTGTGTGTGTGTGTGTGTGTGTGTGTGAGAGAGAGAGAGAGAGGGATACATACTTGAAGTTCGAAGTGTGAGAGATGAAATCCGGCGCCGGCGAAACCTCCGATCTTCACCGGCAAGAAGTCTTCTCGCTGTTCTGACGATTAAAGTGCGAAGCTCAGGGGTTTTGCTTTCTTATGTTTTGTTTCTCAAAAACAAAATCATACTTTAAGGGCTGTTTGGTTACTCGTTAAAGACAAAGTTAATACATGATATTAATTTTATATCATGTTTGATTTGTAAATAGAATAAAAGTTATTCATATATTAATTTAAATCCTTTTGTTTTGCCCTCATCCAGTTATTAACTTTTGAGTCCTTTGTTTTTTATTTGTATTTTCTTTGGACCAGGTCTGATGAATTTTGTTACTCTTTTTATTGAATAAAAACGGTACATGTGCCCATAATTAATAATTAATATGCATATCTATATATAAAGTTACGTGAACAACAAATCAATAATTCATCGATTATACTTTTACGTAACTAAATCCTACATAAATAATACATGCATAACTAATACCTATATAATTAATATCTGCATAACTTATTCCTACATAACTAATACCTACATAACTCTAACCAGTAACCAAACGGCCCCTAAGGGTTTAAGGGGTCGTTTGGTAGAGTGTATAAGAATAATGTTAAATAGAGTGTATTAGTAATGCTTGTATTAGTTATACTTGCATTAGTTATACATAGATTATTTCTTATACATTGTTTGGTTTGGTGTATTAAAAATAACATGTATTGTACAAAAATATCCTCCACAATTATGGTGAAAAAGATATAGAAGGGGTTTTGAGGGGTAAGTGTGTCTTTAAAATGCTAATGCATGCATTAAATCTCTTTGTATTACTAATACTTAGAAATTCATGGTATTAGTAATACAGTCTCTAATACACAATAGAGTGTATAACTAATGCAAACATTAATAATACCTAGCATGAAAAAGTGCACCAAACAAGGTACTATTTATACATAGAGCTAATGCATGCATTAATTTTGCTAATACACTCTACCAAACGACCCTTAAAAGTATTATATTAGACATTTTAAGGGCAAATTTGTCCATGAAATTGTGAAATTTGAAAAAATAAATTTTAAAAATTGGAGTTGTGTTTAGTTATTAATAGGAGTGATTTGGAGTGAAAATAACTTTTGGGTATCATTCAATGTTTTTTGATGATGAAAATTCGCATCCGCTATATCATGTGGGTGCGCACAGGGTAAAATTCTCACTTCTATGCAATAGTTGTAACCTGCACTAGACAAGCCCGATGCAACGAGCTCGACCCAGAAGGCAAACCTGTTATTTTCACTAGCAAAGGATTTCGAACTGGAGACCTCCAACATGGAAGTCCCAGGCCTAATACCGGTCATCCTGAAGGGTCAAATTTCAAAATTTAGTTTCAGAATTTTTTGAAATTTTATGATTAAATATGATTTTCTGAATTTAACTCAAAAAAATAAATATATTTATGACCAGAAACAATCAGTAAATATGATATTATTAATTACTTAATAGAATTTCTCTCATTTCACAAAATTTAAAATTATTTTTTTCACTAATATTAATATTAAAAGTTTATTTTTAGAAAAAAATCATTATATTAGGAGATCATGAAAGGGAAAGAAGAAAGACACTACAAAGATTTCATTTTCTAAAGGGAAGAGGGGGTAAAAAATACTTCTAAACTATGAGAAACAAAATTAAAAGGCAAAGTGTCAAATTTACCTCTAAACATAGGGTGCATTTGGCCATAAATATATTTGAGAAAAAATTGAGAACTAGTGTTTGACTATATAATTTTTTATTACTTGACAAATATATTTGGCAAACATCTCAAGTTTTCAAGTTCTAAAAAAATTAGAATTTGGGCAAATTCTAGTTTTTGGGAATTTTTAAATTTAACAATTACCCTAAACTTTTGTATTTTATAAAAACACCTATCATTTATAGTTTTGGACAAAATTTCACTCCTAGTTTGTTGTACAAAATTTATACTGTTATATACATGTTTTATACAATTTTTATCTGAGCTTGCTCTCTGAAGTCACTTCCAATTACAAGTAATAATAGTAGTTTTTCGTATACAAAGCAGTGGTATTTTCCTATTGTTTTCTTCCTCTTTTTCAAATTCATATTAATTATGTTCGTTGTCATGACTTTTCACGGAACATTTTCATTATGAAATGATAATACAAACTTATGAGTATTTTTAATCATTTTTAGAACTTATGGTATAAATTATTTTTTTAAAAATTCAAATATTTTTTCTAAAATTCATGATCAGACACATGGTGAAACTTCACTCAAAAATGACTTGCCAAAAATATTTGAAAATTTATGGCCATACACTAACTATATTAAAGATTAAAGTTATGCTTCGTTTAAAAAAAAAATTGCGTATTTTACCTAAAAATAAATAAATAAGTTACCAAGTTTTTCATTAATCAATAAAATAAGTAGTGGTATAGGTTTATGAGTTCTTTTCATTTCGTATAATTCATGGACAAATTTGAACTTTTGCCTTAAATTAAAATTTTCATTCATTTGAAGTTGGTCTCAAATATGTCTCTAACGTTTATATTACTTTCTTCATTAAAACTTATTTATCTGATTTTAATTTGAAACGTCATTTAAGAAAATAACTAAGACTTCTAAATCTTGTGATTTTAAACTCAAAATATCTAAAATATACCAAAAATATCATTTAGAACCCGTTTGGATTTATTTTTGACTTAGGGCTAACTTATGGATTTTTACTTAGTTGTTTGTAGGTCAATATCATTAGTAACTATATCATCATATTCATATTCCATGAATAAAAATAAGTAGTACCGCACAAGCTATGACTCAACTATAAATTTTATTTATATATGAAATAAATGATTGGTATTATATAAAATGAACCCCTTTTTTTTTACAAAATATAAACTTGTGGATCAATTTTGTATTTGAAAAAAATGTCAAATCATGATATGAAATTCTCTAATCAAATTTTTTCGAGAATCAAATCATGAGATAAAATCACATTCCAAACGCTGATTGCATCTCAGAATTTCAAATCACGAGATGAAATTCCGTATCGAAACGCCTACTAAGTCTTCAATATAGTGTGTGACCCACTTGTGAGTAGACAAGGCAAGATTTGTTTGCCAAGTAAAAAGGACAGAGTAAGGTAAGAGTCCATTTCATCTTCAGTTTTTCATGTGCATCTAAACATGTACAGATAAAACAAAGAGCAAACATGCTAAGATCTATCTCCCAACTCCCTAATAAGATGTTTCATAGAGGATACACAATCCTATATCTATCAAGACTACAGTAACTTCTGCAAAAGAACTAGAGAAAGCACTCGATCAGAATGAAGTCGTTCGTCTTAGCTGGTATCTTGGTTCAGACGACAACTCAGATAACATGTTCTCCAGCTCCTGTGCAAGGTAAAAGAGTTCAGTAACATAGTCACTAAAAAGACAAGAAGCTGGTATGCTGAACTTAAGAACAGAAATAAGAAAAGGTGGTTTTTTGTAACATGTAGATGTAGCGCGTTTTGCTGAGTTTGGACTGATATCAATACCATTAGGCCAAATAACAAGACATCTAGAAAAGAGAGTAGGCAATCAACAAAGAGCAAACTATTCATGTCATGTATGGTTTCAGATTTGCAACTCTCTTCCGAGCAATTTTACCAGAAAAAGGGAAAGTATTTAAGGCATAAATTTGAAATAACAGGAGGTATGAAAAATAATTTTGTTATTTGAAATCCCAAAATTCAAACTTTGTCAAGAGGACTGAATTTGAAGACGACCAACTTGAATCACCACGTTACGAAACTCAACAGTAGCATCCACAGAAAACAGGTGCTTGCCCAAATATCTTAAAGACGGAACAAAATTTGAAAGGAAAAAAAAGGATCTGCATCCTAACGAAAAGATCAGACAAATAGAGTAACTTGTACTGCTTTACCAGATAATTAACAATATGAGAAAGAGCAGAACCTCTACATCAAAGTCCACTAATTTACTTATTTATTTGGTTTAATCACTGGGTATCTGAAACCCACTGGCCTGACTAATCCGCATTGTGCCAGGTATGTCTACCAAGGGAGTAGAGCGTTCCCCACCCAGATGGGGTTCCAACCATCCCACTAGCACTAACAAGACATTTAAAATGGCCAAGGGATCCACCATAGCTGCGCACACACTCCAACGATGATATGAAAAGAGTACAATTTGGTCCCAATAATACCAATCAGAGATAGATCTTTCACAAATCCCATATATCAGTTATTGAGAATACATGAATACCATATATCTCGAGTTGATGGTCTACCGGAAATAGCCGCTCTAGCTCACAAGGTACAGTAAGGTCTGCATCATTATACCCTCCCCAAACCCCACCTGTGGGATCATATTGGGTATGTTGTTGTTGTTGAGAAGATATATGATGGAAATCCTATGTCATGTAGAAAGTAACCAGTACCACTGATCACATGTTTAAAGATTTTTAAACACAGCTTATATCTAATATACTTACTTCGAAGGGAATATCAAACGTGCATAATGTCAAAGGTCTGATTTTTAGAATGGTAATCCTATGGCACAAACACCACATTCACTCTCGATTTTGTAGATAAGAGGGTTCAATATCCTGATTTAGGCTTCTTGTAATCAATCACTAGCACTATTGGCTCAGGCTTTCTTTCCTAGAGAGTAGAGATTAAGAAAAATAAAATACATCAAAAAGAGGCTAAAGTATACAAGCTTTAATATAATAAGTCCTTATGTTGGCCAGAACCAAGGTGAAGCAATCAACAAACACCATAACACCAAAAGGCCTACTTTTGGATCGTAAAGCAAAAACCAACTCTTGCCATAAGAAAATCTCAAATGTGTTGATCCCAAACGATCAAGCAGTAAGGAGTTAGCAGGAAGAAGGTTTCTTCTTGTTAGTCCCTAAACAAACTATCAGAAGAAGGTTTCTTCCCGTAACCAAACTAACACGAGACCAAATTTTAGCATAAGGGAAATTCTCTTCAAAACTGACAAGTGCACTACGATGCAGTCAGACACACGGAAAAAGGTCATAGAACATGAACCAGAAGTGTAACAAAATACTGACAAGAAAAACAGAATGAATGTTAGCTCATAAAATTATCGAGAACTATCTAGATTAAATTTTTTTAATTGACATCTTCCCAACTCTTTCCTGCACCTCCTCTTTCTTCTCCTTTTCTATAACTTAAGGAAGCAATCAAGCAAATATCACTTAGCCTACCAGGGGAGGAAGGAAAAAAGGGAAGTACTAAACAATAAGAAACAAATAAGATATCACTGAAGGGAAACTCATTCAATCACTGTGTACTACAAGCATCTAGGACTATCAGTCCACCAAGCATCCCAAAACACCAGATGAATCATCAAAGGCAGCATTCACTTCTAACCATTGCATCAATTGTTCAGAAAGGCAAAATTTGCATTAGTATAATAAAGCAAAACATCCTTTTTCTGGGTAAAAGAACTGTATTCTTTCTTTTTGACTGGTAAAAGCATAGTATTCTAAATCCCCACTCCACCAAACTATTCAAAGACACTGGTGATACCAAACAATCCATCACAACCACACAACACACATGACACAAGTGCACATTAGATGGGTACTTATTTATATGGGAGAAATTCAAAAGCATTATCTATACTTAGTAAAATGCAAGTGATTGTACTAGCCTAGCTAATGTTTCCTTACAATTTTTTAAAGAAAATATTCCTTATCATGCATTTTCAATCCTCTATCTTTAGAGCATTGCGACAAATGGTCTATGAACTAAGCACAAATGTAGAGAATATACAACTCTGCATTTTCCAAGTTAAGCCAAAAAGATTCACACATAGTCACTACGATTGACTCTTGGGGAGGGGGGGTTGGGCTTAGAACCAAGTTTGAAGTTACTTGACCCCAACTCATTGATCTTAGCACTCTCATTTTATCTTTATGACATACTTTTGGAGGAACTAACATGTAGGAGACCAATAAATACTAAGAGAAAAGAAGACTCTTTTTACTTCGAGTAAAGAAGACTCTTTTTACTTCGAGAAGAGATTCATTGGTGTGTTTTTTTACCTTTCTTTGATATGAAGCAAGATAACCTGAATATAAAAACTTTTGACCCCTGTTTTCAAGACTTATGGAGGCCAGATAGATAGGATATCCCTCGGAAGGAGAATGAAGATTATTATCATCCTGGCTACCCTTTAAAATTAATTATCTCACTTCTAAGAAGATTCATCTTTCTACAATTAACCACAGTCCTCTTTTAAAATAAATTATCCATTATCAGATACTATTAGGTTACTCGAGACAAATGGCACGGGGAATAGTTGCATATGTTGGAAAAAATGGCACATGGAATAGAAGTAGCTGTCGATCAACTTGCTTAGCTCATGAACGAAATCACAAGCAAACACTAGAAATGTTTCTTATTTGAAAGATATAACCAACATTTGAAGCCTCAGTATACATAATTAGAGAACCCATACCTTCTCTTTCTTAAGCTTCATGTTTTCCTCTTCCAGATGTGACACCTTGTTCACCAGCTCATTGTGGTAAGCCTACACCATAGAAATGAATAGATTAAAATGAGAAATGTAAATGCAAACTGGGGTTGCAAGCAAAATATTGCCAGCCAGCAGCGCACCTGTTTTCTGGCTCGGGAGCGTGCAGCTGATTCTCTATTCTTGATCTTTCTCCTTAGTCTCCTATCAATAGTCTTATCAATGTCCGTAGCACCCCTCTTCCGGTCAGAAACTGGTGTATCAGATAGCGAAGGAGATGGTGACAAGCCTATTGGAGGCACAAAATTTTGCATTGCCGTAGGATTATCCAATGACATTGTATGTCCTAAAGAAGCATCAGCAACGAAAAGCCCGGCTTTCACCAAGTAGTCCTCCAAAGTAGTCTCACCAAGAGTTAGCTCTCTCTCCTGATTGTTCATCTCCTCGAGATTTATCACCTTCTGCCCTTGTTGTATGTCTCTCCCCACGCTTTATCAACTGTATTACTACTAATCACCCTTGCCAGAGTTAAGATAGCCTGATGCTGAAAAGAAGTGGCAGTGGAAGTATCATCAATATTCCCTCCAGAAGTCTGAATAAAATCTGCATTCCACACACTTGTGACTTGTGAGTACTCATCAAAATTCATACTGCCCGGAGGCTTACCTAAATCACCCAACTGATTCTCAACCTCGTAAAGTGTAAGGTTAAACCATGACTTTTTCCTGTCCAATGACTGTAAATGAGATTGTTGCACACTCACATGAGAATTCATGGTCTGAATCCCCATTCATCAAAATCTCCAACCTTAAACCCCTAATAAAAACCTACTCTGTTGAAAAATAACATTCATGGTCAATTATAAAAGAAATAAATCCTCGATCATCCCCATTAAGACCAAAACAACCAATCAATCAATCAACTGCACATCAATCCTTTATCCTTTACCCTTTAGCCGCTAAGGCTCAATCGGAAACTCAGTGAATGATGGCCTGCCCTTTTACCCTTCTCTACCTAAATACCCGATTTTTATCGGTTGCCGGTTCAAACACGTGACATGCACCTAACCCCACACGTTAGGTATTGGGCTCATACAACTAAACAAAACCCTAATTCCAAACCAGTTGAATTCTACTTAATGAATCCTCCATATCCACTCCGCTCTACTCGAGCCCCATTTCCCCATTAAAACCATAAAAGGATAGTATCTTACCCGTCCCCAATCCTCTTCTCTTTTTTAACCCCTCCCTAGGAGCTCCCACCCTTTTTGCTCCTTGTTGACTCAAACCCACAAGCTTAGCGTTGGATGTGGAGGGTGTTTACCATACGACCAACCCCTCTTGTCCCCATCCCCAATCTTCACTTTCAAAAAGCCTTACTTTTTCTCGAAGTCGAAGATCCCCTACTCTAAACCCCTCTTAAACTAGTTTGAACCAGATATAGGAATAATTACAAGAACAAAAAATTCTTAAAAATCCCCTACTCTAAACCACCTCTTAAACTAGTTTGAACCAGTTACAGGAATAATTACAAGAACACAAAATTCTTTTACAAAAAAAGTATTGAGCCCCATTTCCCCGTTCAAACCAAAAAAAAAGGATAGTTTTTTTACCCATCCCCAATCTTCTTCTCTTTTTTTAACTCCTCCCTAGGATCTCCCACCCTTTTTGCTCTCTTGCTAACTCGAAACCACAACCTTAGGTTTGGAAGTGGAGGATGTTTACCCTCCGAGCAACCCCTCTTGTCCCCATCCCCAGTCTTCACTATCAAAAAGCCTCACTTTTTCCCGAAGATCCCCTACTCTTAACCCCCTCTTAAACTAATTTGAACTAATTATAGGAATAATTACAAGAACATAAAGTTCTTTAAAAAAAACCGTGTTGAGCCCCATTTCACCTTAAAACCAAAAAAGCGCAGCTTTTTACCCATCCCCAATCTTCTTCTTTTCTTTAACCCCTCCCTCCTACCTTTTTTGCTCCTCCTATCTTCTTTGCTATCTTGGTGACTCGAACAAATAACTTAAAGGTTGGAGGTGGAAAGTAGTTACCATCCGAGTAACCCCTCTTGTCCCCATCCCCAATCTTCACTATCAAAAAAGCCTTCCTTTTCTCTGGAAGATCCCCTACTCTAAACCTTAAACTAGTAATCACAAGAACAAAAAATTCTCAAAAGCCCAATCTTTTCAAAAAAATTCAGATGAAGCACAATTATATACAGCTATATACATGAAACTAGTTAAATTAATTCTGTTCCATTAGGTTCCAGTTCCTTCCAATATTCAAGAACAAGTTTTTTCCCCACAATCTTACAAATTACAATAACCCCAGATAAAATTTTGATGTAAAAAAGAAAAAACACAGACCCATTAAAGAACAATACAACATACAACAGAAAACCCAAAAAGCTCATAGAGAAACCATAGATTATATAGTACTAAATGACAGAATAACAAACACCCACAAGAAAAAAGGGAGAAAAAATATTATTGAAAAAAAAAAAAAAAAAAGGAAAGAGGGTATTACCTGGCAGAAGAAGAGGAAGAATCAATTTAGTGAAAAAAACTGAAATCGTATGAGAATCCACGTATCAGTATTGGTATTTTGTTCAAATCTTGAAACTGTTTTTTTTTTTCTCTTATAAATTGGAGAGGTTGATGTGGCCGGGCCATGATCTTTTCGGTTTCGGGTCAGGCTTCGTTTTCGTATTGACCCGGATTTAAATACTTGTTTGGCCTGAATATATTATAATTATTAAAATCTTAAATAATTACTTTTGTCATTACCGTTATCACAATCATTACGACGGTCAAATACTATTGTATGTCGATATCATATTTATTACCTTCATCATTATAATTATATTAATTGTCATCTTCATCATTGACGTTGGTGTAGCCACCTACACCATCGATATGGTCAATTCCTATTTCCTACTATCAATCATTTTTGCCTTCACAACTAGCATTACTATCAACATATCATCGATTATCACTATCAATACCACTAACTATTAAATTAATCAACTTCACTGTTAATAGCGAATTCAATATTTTAAGATCGTGCTCTCTTAGCTATTTATTACAAAATATAAGTGTACGAATTTAATACTTGTCATAAGAAGTACAATCATATTTAAATACAATAACAAAATTAATTTTAAAAATTATTTGTTTAGAAGTAATTGATCTTGAGCACCCACTTACAAATACCACACCAATTAAATTGTTTGTTGCCTAGATGCTCACTTTTAAATTTATAGTACCATTTTTCTTATTTTTTATATAAATATATATAATTCGATATGAGATTAATGAGTGTTCAAGTACTCAGAAGGTTTCATGTGGATCCGTCCCTGTTCAGTGTCATAATAATTACTAACTACTAACACCATCTGTTATTACCACCATCGATAGTCAAGGTACAAAATTATTTTGGATGGGAGCATAATTCCATATGACAAAAGAGAAATCCTTAAATCTTTTAAGCGAAATAAAAAGATCAAAGGTGCTTATTAAATTGATCGTACAGTAAATCATGTATAGAATTTAGTTAAAGCCTAATTTACCTGTTAAAATTGATTAAATATATTTTATTGAACATATTATATAAATAAAATGAAATTCAAGGGCTAAAATTAAATACACATGGGCCAAACACAATTTATTTATTTCTTATTGAAGAATCCTTTATATTTTATTTAGCTAACAATCAAAATATGAATGAAGTTTTGCTGTTACTTTTATTGATAACTTAAGATTCTGTCCAAGTATTGTTTCTTTTTCATGTACTTTATTGCACTTGGTAACAAAATGGTTCCATTGATTATAAAGAAAATAACTATCTGTTGTAAAACTTAAAGAACAAAAGAACAATATAAAGATGAAGACAAGAAGAATATAAGATAAGAGGAATATTATGAGATAACCTTCTTTCTTTCAAGTATACATCAAATCTTCAAGTGTCTACAATATGAACTCTTATCCCTCTATTTATAGTGTAACATAGAGGCATACAAAAGATTAGTCATAAACATGACATTAACATGAATATAATGGAGGAGGTTATGAAAGTGAAAGGTTACAAGAATAATGGTTATAAAGTTGGAGGTTATGGTTATCTTCATAATGGAAGAAAGTAATGGAGATAATTAGTCATAGTAACTTCTTGGTGTAGTGGACATCCATATCATAATATTTTATAACACTCCTCCTTGGATGTCCATAGATAATATGCCTCATTAAAACCTTACTAGGAAAAAAACCTGTGGGAAAAAATCCTAGTGAAGGAAAAAGAGTACACAAATCTTTTAATACGTTTTGAATGTTGCCTCGTTAAAAACCTTATCAGGAAAACCCAATTGGGTTAAAACCATGGTTAAAAAAAAGAGTACAACGCGTATTTTCTCCCTCTGATAAAAAATTTACTTGATATCTCGGAGAAGATGCATTCCAATCTTATATCACAACTTCTCAAATATTGATATTGACAATCCTTAGTGAATAAGTTTACAAGATTATCACTTGAATGGGTCTTTGAACGTTTATTTCACCACTTTGTTGAAGATCATGTGTGAAAAAAACTTTTGGTGAAATATACTTTGTCCGATCTCCTTTTGTTGTATCCTCTCTTCAATTGAGCTATATATCATTTTCGTATATGGTGGCTGGAATATCCTTTTCAAAAGAAAATCACATATTTTCTGAATATGATAGATCATGATTCCAACCAAACACACTCCCGACTTACTTTATAGATCAATATTATTTCTGCATCTACATAATCAAATCATTTCTGACTTGGAGATTGATCATTTCAATTTTGTTGAAGCTCGTCTTTTCTTCTCAAAGAAAATCACACATCTTCTATGTGTTGAGTCACTTGCTTTGTTAGTTTCTTGTCATAACTTGAATGATAATATGACAATCCTTTCACATAACTTTCGTTATGTATATCAAATAATCTTCTAGCATTTGCATAATCAACAATCTATAAGTGCACCAATTGCACTAATACATGGCATTTTAAATCATTTTCATGAGATCAAAAAGATGCTTTTCCTGTGTTAAGAAGTCTCAAAACCATTGGGTACTCAATGGAATTGCTTTAAGACCTTTTAAATCCTTCAAGGATTTTCATATAACATTTATCGTCTAGTTAGACATAGTGATCATTCATTATACATATTCAAGTATTTCATCTATTGTCAGACTGAAATATGTCACATTGCATCCACCACTGGAGAATATACCTCCATTTAATAATGTCAGATCTTTTGTGAAAACTCTTTATGCCCCGAGGCACAAACTATACTTTATATCTTACGGTTATACTTTCGCACAATGATTCTTTTGTACCCCACTGACATATATTTTGATCTATGAACTATAAGTTCAAAAACATCTTCTTCTTTTTTAAGTGAAACAAAATATACTTGAATAGTGCATTTTATTTGGCCAATCATTTATCTATCCACATTATATGACAGATTTGAATTCAAGATCCTCGTAACCATTTATAGCATTGAGTGCTACTTCATATCAAAGATACCGTCGACAGTCATTTTGATATCAATTTCAATACGACATAACTTATCGAGATCTCTTCATTTTTCATCATTTTCAGGTACATGAACATTTGCCAAGGTTTTATGAAGTGTTATGTCATAGTGCTCTTTCAAAGCACTTACCTCATTATCATGACCATTTTGATAATTTGCTCCTCTCCTTCCTCGAGAAGTTTTACGTTTGGGATCGATTGGTCTATCATGCTTCTGGCGTACCATAGACTCTGTCCTCCAAGGACTATTTATTGGAGCATTTGCAGGTTGATTAAAATATTGGGTCAGCAAATACATCTGGCAAATTATTTGCAACATTTTGCAAATGAATTATCTCTTGAACTTCAAGTTCACATTTTTTTTAACGAGGATCTAGATAATTCACCCACACATAATTTTCAGCTGCTAAACATATCTCCCCCTAATGTTAGGAAATCTAACATTTACCCTCAACCTCATTTGGGGATCCATCTTTGTGCATGGTGGAGCAATAAAATCATATGTGCACACATCAAATTTTTAGATGGAAATTATTTGGTTCCTGACCCCGAACCAATTGTGATGGGAGAACCTTGTTGGCTTGATGCGTACATGTTAAATAAACTCATCTCATACCAAATTTAATTTTTGAGATTTGTTCTCATAATCAATGGTCTAGCTACAATTGGAGGCATACAATTTTTGCTGAACCAACCAACATTATCAACATAATTTTATAGTTTGAAACTGTGCTCTTAATTTAACAATTCGAGCAAACAACATTACAAAAACCAATTTGTAAGTTGATACAAATGCACATGTGACCATACCATAGATGCATCTATTAAATCATAATAGTAAGCGGTCCACATGACAGGTGAACGGGCCCATATTCACCTTTTTCTATGTTCCAAATAATTTCAGGGGATACAATCTCAACCTTAGTTGGTACAATAATCATTTTATCATGAGAACAAACAACAAAAGAGAATTCTTGAAGAATCTTTTATTTCTTCAACATATAGCCACGTGAATTCTCAATTTCTTTTGCATCACATTTGAATCGGAATGGCCAACTGATTATGCCAACTGATATTTATTCTAGTAAACTTCTAGTTTACTTTTGCATGTGATTCCATCATCATGCCCATGTTTGTATACAACAAACAAGAAGAAAAAATGGATAATCTTATACATAACTATTTATAAACCACTTCGGTTGTAGTAATTTGAAGATATTAAATTTTCCCATAATTTATAGTCTCAATATAATTTTTTTAAAAATCTTTTGAATTCCTCCGAAACTTAAAAAGTTTCTTTTAAAACTTACTACAACCTCAATATTATGAACAATTTCATTCCTCCGGATAGTAGCAAATTAGCCCCTTTCGGAACTCTAAATTAATTTACTACCACAAATTTCACAACACCATTCTTATGGTGACCATCTCCTTCAAGGAGAAAATTATTATTGTCATGGTTAAAATTATTACACGCAAGACTTATTTCTTGACAACCAATGACAAATTTGTGTTGCCACACAACAATATTATTTTGATCATGGCCACAACCTTTATAGGAAAGAATTATTTATTTCTTTAGTCCTTCTATAATTTAACATACCACAATATTTGTGTAGTACTCAAAGTATATGACTAAATGACCATTTATGTCAAAATATTTCTTTTCAATCTCTCAAACCTCCCGTAGAGGTGAGATTCGGCATTTATCCAACCATACATGAACATGTCTTTATCCATACGAACATAAGTCAAATTTTCTTCAAGAAATGGACCATAACCATTTGTAATGCTCCATAAGTTTTTATTAGAAACTCATGGTCATGCTTTGGCATTATCAAATTTATGTGACTCACCTCAACATCACTTTAAGAGGTCAAATGTACTACCATTTGTATTCCTTTATTTTGATGGAGGATTTACAAGACTTTTCAAATTTGGGTTGCACCAACAACAATGTGCCCAATAACGTTTCATACCACTTTAATGGATAAAATTACCTTCACATTTGAAGGACCATCTTAAGAACCCATAATGTTCTTCCTTTTAATTACGACAAAGATGACCATTAACATTTTACCACGTCCATATTCATACAATCAACCACTTGTCATTTTTCAAACATATTATGCACGGCTACCACATTCGCATAAGAGAATGGAGCAAATTAATTGGACAAATTTCATGATTTTCAGTCAAAAGTATACAACTTTATGTTAGTCATCATCATATCATCACTATAGTGCATTAGGACTTAAACCCAATGTTTTACTTATATAAAGACGTCTTTGGTCATAAATCAATGGGACTTGAACCCAACTTCTTATTATCATGGTGCACCGAGACTTTAACTCGATGTTTTACCCTCTTGGTGCGGTGAAACTTGAATTCACCGTCTTACCCTCAATCAATGTCTTGATAAACCAAATACGTTACCAAAAAAAATAATTTTTGAAAACCATAAATATAATCTGAATTTGACTTAAAGCATAAGAAAAATGAACAAAATCAATTAATTAGAACAACATGTTGGAATCATATAAAAGTCCCAAGTTAAAATAAATTAAAACCTTTTAACATTCCTTCTCAATATTGTTACGGAGATTAACATAATTTACTAACCATTTTAAAATAACCACAAAACAAACTTTGTTAGTACAAATAATATATTAATAACTCAACAAGTAAATGTTTATATATAAAAAAATCAAGAGGTACAAAAGTAACCAATAATGATGATCCAATCACTATGTATATGCCACATAACTCAATAACTTATCTTTTTAATAAAACAAGATCATAAAGAGCAATTTCTTTATAAATTATTAACTTACAAAACTAACTTTACTTTTTAAATATATAAGTGATCAAATTAAAAGTTTGCTCAAAGTAAAAGCAACTTGCTGGACTCATATGATTTTGAGATGATAAGAAAACTAATGATGCATAATCAAAAGTAAAATATAAAATAGATTATATAGTAATTTACCTTGTTCCCGAGAGAAAAATAAACACAAATATTTTTACCTTCTTTATATTTACTTTGCTTCAATCCTTCAATAGTAGAACAATCGTGCTGATAACGTGTTGTAAAACTTAAGAACAAAAGAACAATATAAAGATGAAGACAAGAAGAATATAAGACAAGAGGAACATTATGAGATAACTTTCTTTCTTTCAAATGTACATCAAATCTTCAAGTGTCTATAATATGAACCCTTATGCCTCTATTTATAGTGTAACATAGAGGCATACAAAAGGTTAGTCATAAACATGACATTAATATGAATATAATGGAGGAGGTTATGGAAGTGAAATGTTACAAGAATAATGTTTATAAAGTTGGAGGTTATGGAGGTTATGGTTATCCTCATAATGGAGGAAAGTAATGGAGATAATTAGTCATAGTAACTTCTTGGTGTAGTGGACATCCATATTATAATATTTAATAACATATCCTTTTTTTTCTTGATTTAAATTTGAATCTTAATTTTCAAGATATACATAATTTATCTTCTTTTTATTTGTTTTTTTTTAGAAAATCAAAAGAAGAGAAATCGAATCTTGACTAACAAGATAAAATCTGATCAACCAATCAGCTGATTTTCAAGAGTGCAGAGGTCGCGTATAAGGATAAAATGTTATTAGGTATGAAATGTTGTCTTGATTTTTGAGGAATTTAGTCGTTTTCTTATAGTGTTTTGCTCTTGATTCCATCATCATTTGTTATTGATTATGTTTAGGTTATCACATTATCTTGTGATGTTATTGTTTTTTCTTATTAGTTGTTTTGGTTCTCCATTGTCGTCTTTCCCTTTTTATTATTCGATTATATTATACTCGATCCGAAGGTGCTTCAGAAACAATCTCCTTACCCACACAAGGAAGGGATATAATCTGCCTAACTTTACCCTCTCCAAATTCTTTCGAAAACAGTCTCTTCACCTTCATGAGATATAAGTATAATATGTGTATACTCTACCCTCTTTAAATTCTTTCGAAAATAATCTCTTCACCTCCACAAGATAGAAATATAATTTGCGTATACTTTATCCTCTCTAAATTCTTTCGAAAACAGTCTCCTTACCTCCACGAGATTGAAATATAATTTATGTATACTCTACTACCCTCTTCAAATTCTTCCGAAAACAATATCCTCACCTCCACGTTCGAGATAGAAATATAATCTGCATATATTCTATCCTCTCCAAATTCTTCCGAAAGCAATCTCCTCACATTCACGAGATAGAAATATAGTCTACATATACTCTACCCTATTCAAATTCTTCCAAAAATAATTTTTTCACCTCCACGAGATAGGAATATAATCTGTGTATACTCTATCACACTTATAAAATTTTACTGAATATAATATTATTATCGTTGTTGTAATCAACTAAGCTATTGATATTCTCGAGAAAAAAAAAACTACTCACTTTAAAATCCACACAATTCTTGCCATAACCGACCCGATATCCAAATCCAAACCTCCACCATAAATATCAGCCCCTACTTCTCCTATCACACTCTCCCGAAACCCTAGCCCCCAAATCAGAAAACCCTAATTTCAACTATTTCTCTCTCTATACCTCAATATTCCCATGGCGAAGAAGCGAAAAACCAGAGCTTCCGAACCTTCACAACCAGTTGAAGAACCAGTAGAGATTAAGCAAGAACCTGAGGTTGAACCCGCACAAGAAGAAGAATACGAGAACGATGCCGTAGAAGTAGATGAAGAAGAAGCAGTACATGAGGACGCAGAAGAACAAGATCCCGAAGAGGAAGACGAAGAAGGCGGTGACGATGATGAGGAAGAAGAAGAAATGCCCGGATCTGGAAATGAAGCCGTTGAGGGTGATAATGAGAAGTCGGTTAACGAACAGGAACAAGTTAATGGAGGCGCTGAGGTGAAGATGGAAGAAGGTAATGAAGAGGATTTGGAAGATGAGCCACTTGAGAATCTGTTAGAGCCCTTTACGAAGGATCAACTTACAGCGCTTATTAAAGAAGCTTTAGCTAAATACCCTGATTTCAAAGAAAATATTCAGAAATTGGCTGATAAAGATCCGGCACACCGGAAAATCTTTGTCCACGGTTTAGGTTGGGATACGACAGCTGAAACGCTAACTAGTGTTTTTGGAACTTACGGTGAAATTGAGGATTGTAAAGCTGTTACAGATAAGGTTTCGGGGAAATCGAAAGGTTATGGGTTTATATTGTTTAAGCATAGGAGTGGTGCTAGGAAAGCTTTGAAAGAACCACAGAAGAAGATTGGTACAAGGATGACTTCTTGCCAGTTGGCTTCTGCTGGGCCGGTTCCGGCTCCTCCACCTACTACAGCAGCACCACCGGTTTCGGAGTACACGCAGAGGAAGATTTTTGTTAGCAATGTAGCTGCTGATCTTGAACCTCAAAAGTTGTTGGAGTACTTCTCAAAGTTTGGTGAAGTTGAGGAGGGTCCACTTGGATTGGATAAGCAAAGTGGGAAACCTAAGGGGTTTTGTTTGTTCGTGTATAAGACTGTTGAGGGTGCTAGGAAGGCATTGGAGGAGCCACATAAGACCTTTGAAGGGCATACCCTTCATTGTCAGAAGGCGATTGATGGACCGAAGCATAGTAAGAATTTCCATCAGCAGCAACAGCCTCAGTCACAACAGCATTACCCTCAGCATCATCATAATCAGCAGCAGCATTATTATCAGCATCCTGCAAAGAAGGGGAAATATTCAGGTAGTGAAGAACTCTGCTTTTCTGGCAGTTTTCTATTTAGCATCGCTTTTATACTAGATTGTCATAAAATTGATTAAAATTGTTACTTTATCCAAAAAAAATCAGGTAGCAGTGCAGGAGCAGGATCAGCTGGGCATTTGATGGCACCATCGGGGCCTGCACCTGTGGGATACAATCCTGCTGTGGCAGCTGTGACCCCAGCTCTTGGACAGGCACTGACAGCCCTGTTAGCTACACAAGGAGCTGGTTTGGGGATTGGGAATTTGCTTGGAGGTCTTGGTGGGCCAGTGAATCATCAGGGTGTGCAACCAGTGGTGAACAATGCAACAGGATATGGTGCCCAGGGTGGATATGGAGCTCAGCCTCATATGCAATACCAAAACCCGCAGATGCAGGGTGGTGCAAGACCACAAGGTGGTGGTGCACCATACTCTGGCTATGGAGGTCACTAGGAAAACTTAAGGTGTGATATCTTTCTCATGCCTTGCGTGTTGGTTTCTATCAGTTATATATATAATTCACATGGAATCTCTTACTATGATCTTGACAGTATGTGTGATCAATGAATGATTTGCTTATTTTGTATCCAATTTAAATGTACCGGATCATTATTGGTTTTAAAGGTTGGGGTACCTATAAGCAATGTGTGTAATGCATACTTGACTAAAATAAATTCCAGTTAATTTGCTTAAGTGATTAGAATTACATTCAAATCTGATAATCTAGGTGGAGTGGAACATAATTTCAGATCTGATCATTTAGGAGAAAGATTTTCTCTACAGTATGGAATCTTAGTCTCACTCCTCTCTTGGAGGAAGCCTTTGATGAGATGTTATGCATGTGAAACTTGGCTATAGTAATTGTTAACTTAATGCTGATTATTGGTTCTTCCACTACTTTGCTCTACTGAAGGAGAAATCATGATAAAATAACCTCAAGTTGCCTTTATCAAAAGTTCAAAGAGTTTTTTTTGTAATAAAAAAGTTCACATCAAATTGCATTAGAATTTTATGGTTCTCTTTCCATTCTGTTTCCTTGGACAGGTATCTGTAATGCTATGGCTCTACTTCCAAGTGAGGTAAAAATTATTGATTTGTTGCTTAGTTTATAACTTTTGCAGCTAATATTCATTTGTTTTTTCTGTCTGTTACCATATCTTGTTTGTGTTAACTTTCTGTCTTACATAAAAGAAATATCTTTAAACTTGTCTTTCACTTTTTTGAAGGTACCTTTTACAGATGCATTTCATGGTTTTTTCTGCTAAAAGTATTTTCTACGATTTTTATGTTTTACCTATTCACTGTGCAGATTCCTTCATAAATGCATCAAACTTTTAGTTTTGGATTGGTGATTCTTCTGAAGTTCCGGGCACTCTCCAAATGAAGTCTTTTACTATCTCAAAAGTTACCTTTTGTTTAAAGACCATAATCTTCAATGTGTATTTTCTTTTTTATTCAAGTACTTTTATTCTGGTGAATGTTTTTAAACACTATGTAGTATTTTGCACTAAATTTTTCTATCTTAAAAGTATTGAGGAGAAGGTGGGGTATCCTATCCTTGTCTAACACCAGTATTTTAGATATTTAGCAATGTCTTTTCAACTTCCATCATCTTATTTTCTGAATTGTTTCTTCTACTGCTCCACAAAACACTGGATTGTGTCTCATAACAAGTAACTTTTGCTTTTCCCTCTGTTCAAATAAATAAAGTAATGAGCACATTGATCAGCTAATTTGTTTTAAGGATTGTCATGTAGCAATTGCTGTTGCAGGTAAAAGGTGATGTTCATGGCAATTCACTGCAGGTGTCTTCTGTTTCCTCCAATTTTTCCATGTTGATACTTGTTATGCTTGTGGTGTAGGGGGTGGGGGGCTGTGGGGGTTAAGGATACATTTTTATATATAGATTGAATGCTGATTTTATCTCCAGGTTGCTATCACTTGAATTTCTATACAGATGTTTAATAGGTAAAGATTTGATTCATGGTGGTGTTGATTGTTTTTAAAAGTATGGACTTGTGGGTTGTTTTTAACCTTAAAATAGTGATTGGAGAAGGGAAAGTTATCTGAATTATTCCACAAAATTGGTTTATAAACTGCTTTACAAAATGACATTAGGGATTTCTTTTCCTTCCTTTTTCTGGGGTGAGATAGGGGTTGGGGAGTGTGCCAAAGTTTCTGGTAATTCTAAATTTGAAATCTACCCATGGAGAGGAAGGGAAGGGGTAGTGCTTCTATCCTTGTTGATCTCTTTAACATTATGTTGTAACATTCATGAATCATGGAGAGGAAGGGGAAGTGTTTCTATCCTAGTTGATCTCTTTAACATTATCTTGTAACATTCATGAAGTGGGTGGAATCCAAACAAGAATGCCATGTAGCTTTGATGTTTTCCATCCAGGGGCTGAGCAGGTTGTTCTCGTGGCATTTGAAGTAGAAGTCTTGTCAAGACAGATGCTGGTCGGATATGCAGAAGTGTTTCTACTGATGTTTATAGAATGACGGCAAAGGTGCATAGTATGGCATTTCTGTCCATGAGAACGACGTCTAGTGCTCCGTCATTGAGTAGCTTTCTACCTATTCTAACCCAGCTTGACTACTCCTACTCGGTTGAGTTGATCCCGTTCGCTGTGTTGTCTCTTTAAAAACGGGGAAAAGAATGAAAAGGTTAGGAAAATGGATGTACAAGAAACTAACTATGAAAATTGACATGACAGAATGAGGGAAGACTGGAATTAGCTTTGGCTTTGTTTCTGTTCATCTCTAACGTTGGGTTGTGTTTTAGTTTCGAGTTTTCTGGTATTGAATGTTGTTAGATTTAGGTAAAATGGAAGGTGGGTCAATAGCTCTAACAACAATTATTGTGCAACACTTTTATCTTAATATAGTATTAGCAAAGAATTAATAAATGCATGCACTTGTTAGGTTTGCGGGTGAGATAAGTGAAGATATTTATGGAATTATTTTATTCCACCTATCGAGATAGGTTCTATACTAGCTAGTGCTTCCTAGCTGACTATACTAAATGAATTTTCGTTGAAAACTAAAAGCAACACAAAAATTTCTCTTATTGGATTTGAAATGTCATGCTATTATTACTTGGTATTAGTTGGGATAATTTAATCTCATATTTTATCTTGAATTATTATTTAGCTCACGTAGGCAACCATTTTAGTGCTTCGAGTAAGTTTTCAAAATGGGTTGATAACGTATTTCTTTGTTTTAACTTAATAATTCAATGTCTTTATCAAACTTCTTACTACATGAAAGAGGATTTCATCATCTTTATTCTGATTATTATTTTTGTTAAAACGGAAAAGGGCCTAAAATATCCATCAATTATGCGAATTGGGACAAAATTATCCTTCTTCTACCTTTCGGGCCTAAAATGCCCTTGACGTCAATTTTTTGGCTCTATTTTGCCTTCATCTTTAACAGTCCAAATTCATTAATAGCGTGTCACTATTTTATTGGCTACCCTAATAATTAATTTAACTAATTAAAAAATTCGTATATCCACTCAAAAAGGCCCCACCCGTTTTTAACCCCAATCTTTTAACCCAACTTTCATCCCCAAACCTTATAACCTAAAAATAACATACGCTCTTTATAACCATAAAGTCTTTCAGCAGATCAATTACTGCAATGCAATAGACAAACTTCTTTGTATATTATGCAACTCACAACAGACAAAGAACACCTAGCCACCTAGAGTCTTCCTTCTTTCTTTTTCTGTTTTCTACATGCCCTTAAATCGCAGGAGTTCTTTTTTCTTCTAGCAGGAAACAAATGTTTTCCTCTCTTAATTTTAAAAAGAGTCAATGAGAAGGTAATTGCATTTTCTGTAATGTCAGATGCAAGACAATCTATACTAAACAAGAGAGACAAGGCGATTTTACATCAAACCTATGGAGAAATATTTGCATAAACCAAAGTGTTTTTCGCTCTCTGCCTATCCGTTCCTCTCAGCATACTTACTCCCCTTTAGAGTCCCCCTTCAAGAAATTGGACAATTCCTCTGTGACAATGTCAGTGGCGGAACCACATGTATTTATTGGAAAATTTCTCAGGCAACTATGCCTCAGGCCAAACCAGTTTGGGATTGGTGAAATGAGTCTTCCATATATCCAATCCTAGAGCTCATTCCATTGCAACATTATACTTGCTATCATTTTAAGCTTATCTTTTAAGGCAAATAAGTAATTTCTAGATCTCACACTTGTATCTTCCTGGACCTCATGTAAGTGCAACAACAAGAAGCTAACGCTTAATTTGATCAAGTCTTTAGCTGAGTCAGTAAATGAAAAGGTTTCAACCTATAATCAGTGTTGCTAACGTAACTTTAGAACAGCAACAACTATGCCTTAATCTCCAAAAAAAGTAAGGACCGGCTACCTGATTCCTCACTGTCCGTATCATGCCATTTGATCTCATCTCAAGTCATTATTATAAAAACTACTAGTTTCATTGTATGTTGAGTATAAAAAGATGTTAACTCATGAAGGTAATCTTAGCAGCTATAAAGATCATCGCAAAATGTGAGTCCTCAAACAATTAGAATAGGAAAATGCTCTCTTCGGCAGCACAAAAGGAAAGTACAAACCATCCTTCAATTCAGGACCTATCACTGGACAACATATAAGAAGGAAGATCATAGAAGACAATAAATAAAGAAGATATCAATGCCTTAACGGAAGAGATATTCAGAAGATAAGTATGTCAACAAATCAAGAAAATTACAGCAGCAAATGATTCCTTGAATCACGCCTGGAAACAAATCCATAAAATGTACAGAAAGTAAGGAAACGCTTCCAAACCCCAAAGTATCAGTCAAGTGAGATGAACAATTCATCAGAACCACACAGCCACTCAACTGTAGAAGAAAACAAATAAAACCAAGATTAAAAAATTGGCGATATATATGGAAACCAAATACACTATGCAAACCAATCATCATTTTCCTGGCAATGAGTTGACACCTTTTGACTGTAATCACCCTGTTACAAAAACTAAAAACAAACAAACAAAACAAAAAGGGGTTAAAACGCATATGTTATTTTTAGGTTATAAGGTTTGGGGATGAAAGTTGGGTTAACAGATTTGGGTTAAAAACGAGTGGGGCTTTTTTGGGTGGATATATGGGTTTTTTAATTAGTTAAATTAATTATTAGGGTAACCAATAAAATAGTGACACGTCATTAATGAATTTGGGTTGTTAAAGATAAGGGCAAAATAGAGCCAAAAGGTTGACGTCAAGGGTATTTTAGGCCCGAAAGGTAGAAGAAAGATAATTTTATACCAATTCGCATAATTGATGGGTATTTTACGTTGTTAAAATAAAAACTTCTGCTTCACTGTCAATTGATTGGTGCATGAACGAAGCTGTAACGGAGCATGTACGCGACGATCAAACACGACTTTGCCAGCTACCTGTGATAGGAAAAAGAAAACTTAAACTTGACTTAAAGTTGTGTTTGAGTTTTGATGAAGTAGAAAATTGTTGCAGAATCATCAAGTGAAGTTTATATGATGAAAAAATCTCATTTTTCATCAATTGAATCGATTTTTTTGAAAAAATGATCTTGAAAGATTATGTGATTGTTTGATTGGGTTGCAACTCTTACTTTGATGTAAAATTGTCATACTCTACACAAGTTGGGATAAAACAGTGCTTCTGTCTATCAATAGTTGTCAACTACTTGTCACACCTCTTAGAAAACAATAAATAATAGGTATATCCTTTAGACTTTATTAATATTAGTAATGTTTTAAAAACTATGTTGGGGTGTATAAGCCTAAAAACACTACAATATAGAACGGCTGTTCGTGCTTTGAAAAAGCAGATGAAACATGCGTAGGTGAGAAACATGCTATCAGATTGAGATCAATCAATCTCACATAACAAGGGAAGGAAGGCCACCTGTTAGCAAATCTTAAATAATACAGAAAAACTGACAATGGAAGGCACAAGTATAAAAACTACTACTAGTCATGTCCATAACTTAGAAGCAGGCAGCACCAAAACATAAGGATAAGTTAAAAGAGCAAACCACAAAGCCAAAAGATGTAAAATCTTCAGCAGAGTGATTTACCAGGTCTAGACAAAATGTTCAACTACCGTCTTCTCAAAAGAGTTTTGAACCAGAAACTATTCACAAACCACACATTAAAAAGAAAGAGCAGGAAGGCTAACACGCCTCAGCAAAAGAACATAGAACTTGAAACTTTCTCCTCGAGCTTTGGAAGCTGAGGAACGGAAACTGGTCCAGCATTGGTTACTCCATTATGACTTGAGGAAGTCTCTGATGCATCTTCAAACTTCATCCACTGTCCCATTTGAGTAGCAGCAAGATGGGCATAACAGATGGGGGCAACTGCATTTAATCAAACAGAGAATGAGTGCGCAAAAAGACAAGGGAGAAGAGTGCTGTATTCAGAAAAACATATTTGGCACAACTGTTTTTGCCCAAGGAAAATGAGACTAACCAACAGATATTGCAGTGGTGCTCCTCTGGTACCTGCAAGGATGTTATACCAATCTTTGTTAAAAAGCAAACATATGGATGTAAACTACTAAGTTGAAAGTTGAAAGTGATAGCAGCTATCAGTCCGTTTACAAGATATACTTAATGCTATACTTACACATAAGAGAGATTATGAACAAGCTCTTGAAGATCATCAGCAGAGAAACCCAGCTCATCATACAAGACATGATAGTGAGTAGGACGAGTTGTACCCTACAAAACAATCATTGTCAAAACAAGAATAACCATTAGGATAACCACAAACACTAAGACTGATAAGACACTTTTACTGTTGTTGAACTAGAGATTCTAGGACAAATATGTCCCAAAGCAAATAGTTAACTGACTGCCACAAAATGCAAATATTCTCTGCAGAATTCTATGAATAACACGTTTTACCAAAAAACAAATGCCAAAGATATATAACAATGCAACCAAAAACAAGAGAACTTTGCCCATAAAAGGTGGAGAAATATATCTAAATTAGGTATCTTAGAATGAAATAGCAAAGCTAATGTGCAAATATAGATGGAAAAGAGAACGACTTACAATCATTCCAGCATGAGCACACAAGTAGAAGTCATAATTCCTTGGGTGACAGACTTTGTTGTCTATGATTGTGCCTGCACAAAGTGACTCTGTAAGTAATTTCATCCAGTACAATAGTTGCAACTAATATCTACGTTCCAGTGGTGTACCTGGAGGAACATTGTTAGGATCATTAGGCTGGAAAAACTTGGTATGATGATTCTTCTGGGCAACTATCACCACAAACTTGGGTGACCACTTCTCATCAAGAAATTTACAAGCCTGATTAATCAATAAATAAAACAAAAAATTTAGTACAATGATATCTTGGTTTCCCGAGTCAAGCTCAATATTCATCAAGAAAGCATTTATCAGCCAAAACCTCAATAATCTGGTCCAGCTCAACATTCAGAACTTGACTAAACTGAGATTCACTGACACCATCCCTGAAATTTTGAACAAGAGAAATAATAAAACTATAATTTAACAAGAAGCTTCTTGACCATTGCCATATAATGAACTGCATATGATGAGTTTCATCTCAGGAAAAAGTCGAACCTAGGAATATCAAGTTGATCTACATGGCCAACAAAGACGTGCCATAATAAGTTGTTCCCAAATTGATTAAAAACCAAATTTCAACCAGAATAAGCATATCAATTAACATTCAGACCATGACCTTACCACAAATGTTTTATGCAGTTCTCTCCGGATGAGGTTATAAGCAACATCTCCATCTCAAGTACATCAAGACTTTTACAGAAAAGTTCTTTTTCAAATCTTATCACTTCAAAGTTTTTGTTTGTGCCAGTTATATCATTCACTCTGGTTCTACTTCCATTTCATGTGAGCAAATATTTGCAGCATTTATTCAACAGAACGAAGATACAAAAAAAGCATTTACACAACGGAATGGCACTTGTATATAGCACACATTTAGCTGGAATCAACTGAAATAAGAGAGAATGACCACTGAAAGTAACCTGAATATTATTATATGCTCGGGCTTCCTTTTTCCAGAGCTCACATAAAAATCTAGCAAAGCCTCCCTGCAATTTTGTAGCTTAATTATTCTGGGAAATGCTACAACAGTGGATTAAGCCAAACTCAGAAATACAACTTCTTTATTCACTGGGATCGCTGCTTAATCTAGCTACACGGATGATATCCTATCAGACACTAAATGTAGATTCTCGTGTTTGTTTTCACAAGAATGTGTACAGAGTTATGTTAAACTGACTTGACTCAATATCACATACGAATAATGGTGTGCTTGCATATCTAACTACAATACATTAGGACCAAGCCCTGTCAAGTTGTCATTGTGGAGAAAACTCCATTTGAGACTTCATTTAACTGAGTAGTAGCCCTTAAACTATGGCCCCACTCAAAAAAAAACAATGGGAAACCTGAAAGGCAAACTAACCTCATTATTCCCTCATCTTCAGTATCAGAAGCACGTTTAAACAAGTTGTCTATCATCTCCACTTTAGGAGACTGAGTACGAACTGAAGCTCTGTAACGAGATATTGATGGCCACTGCCTTGAACTGACAACCTGGTAAAGTTAACAATGAACACACAAAGATAGAAACCATTATAAATTACAAGAGGAAGGAAAATAACATATGTCCAGTTTTGAAATTGTTTACATTAGGCTTTTCAAGTACCAAAACAATCAAATAACCATAGGATTTGATTGGTTTGCAAAGGAAACGAAAATAAGATCTACTGAAACTTGACAGATCGTACCGCTGCAATTGAAGGGACATCAGATTGGCCAGGAGAGCCATGGGACACATCCATCCCAATAATAATGGTAGGGACCTTAGACACCATAGGGATTGCAGGAGAATGTTCAACAGTTAACATAGAATTTAAACCTCCAAGCTGCCAAGAAGGAAAAGATGATTAGGAATACATTTTTGAGATATCAAAAGAAGTCGGGAGAAGCAGGAAAAAGAAGATGGATCAGGATGATAGCACACAACTGATGCTCGGAGCTCTCACCTTTGCATTTATCTTCAGGAGCACATTGGTGATATATTGATCATTGACTCTTGTTGGAGCTATACACTGGGTAACAATGCCATACTCGGCAAGATTCTTTCGCTTCCATGGTCCTGCAAGTTGAAATAAGACATTTTACATCTCATCTAAAGCTTAGGAGATGCTCTTGTTGGAGGTTAGCTACTAATCAAGAGAACATATACATTATATACTAACCGTATACGTCGCAGTTTTTCCTCTCAGGAAGCAAACAAAGCAGGAATTTCGGTGCCCCAGGAAGCTTGGATTGAACCTGTTCAAACATCTTCTCGACCCTAACAAGTGGAGGAGCCCTCCTCACTTGTGGAGACTCCTCAAAAACATCAAATGGGTCTTCCACCACCTGAATACATTTTATTAAAAAAAAAACAAAAGGAACAATGATCAGTCATTGAACTTTACACTCAGTTTTCAAGAAATTACGAATTTGAGGAAACTTACAATTCCTTTCTGTTTTCCACATTTGATCAGATCACTGACTAGCCCTTGTATGTTACAGCGTGCAGAAAAATTGACAACAGCCCAGCGTTCTATCTTCGTGGGATCAACTAGTCTCTGCCATTACAGATGAAATGTGAGAAGGAGATACAAAGCAACGTAAGGAACAATGAGGCCAAGTAAATACATCAAGTGTAAATAATCATGCAAGGAGGAGTAATTCTGAACCTTATTATTGAAATTCCATCTGCCATTACGAGGGACAAAGTCATCACCGCCCGTCTTCAGCTGAGGAAATATAAAAGGTAAGGCAGAGTAAAATTTCCAAATATCCTAGCTGGGAAGTGATTATTAATTAAATAAATACCTTTGGGGGAGGAAGAACACGTCCTTCAATCTGAGTGAAATTATTGCTTATCGATATTCCACAGGAACGAAGCAGAGGCTCAGCATCATACTGGTTGATTTTGAGAGCCTAAACCAAACAGCTAGATAATTAGTGCCGATTCACCAGAACATTGTGAAAGATTCTTTTGATTTAGAAAAAAAACTTACATTGCCTAAGACTTGCATCCTCTCTTGAGGCTTTTGCCTTGATTTCTCCACTAGTGAAGACCTCTGGAATGTGGACAGGGATTTTGTGTATCTTTGCAACGACACCAAAGAACAAAGCTGAAACCATTCACAGAAAACTTGAGGTTATGATACACACAGAGAACAATAAATGTTATATGCCTCTAAATTTATTCTGATTGCTTACCTCAATCGGGAAATAGGTGGGACGTTTTGGTTTCCCAACATTTATGCATGGTAAATCAGCAGAATAACGCAACTCTATGTTGCGGTGGTTGACAAAGTAATCAAACACAGTAACTTCAGTTGTTTGGACCTCACCATCTGCATCTTTTCCTTTCTGCTTCAGGGTAAATCTAAATAGAAAAAGAAGACGAATTATACAATCTTGATTCTGCAAATAATTGATAAATGCCTTGACAGGTGTTACGTAATCAAGACAAGGCTTAAATAAGAAGAAGAAATCACTAAAGAAAGAAATGAAGCATACAGTTGTTCACGACAAGGTTTGTCACTCAATCCAGTAATCTTGTACTCTTGATTAGTGGGGCTCGTCTTCACCCTCAAATTCTTGAGCATGCGTTTTGCCTAAAAAATTGTGTATAGCCTATCCCAGCTTAGCAACAGTGCACATAACTAGATAAACAGATCATCAGAAACAAGATTCTACCTTTGCCCAATCCAGTGAAAAAGGATCCTTTGCATTTTGATTTGCAATCAAGAAGTCCACGACAGGCCCAGGCTGGATAATCATTGTCGTAGACACATCTGCAATTGAAGCAAAAGAACAGCATTAAAATCATTGTGTTAGCATAGAAATATGAAAGGGTGTTACTTGAGATATTAACCACTAGAGTCATTACCAATGTTCAACGACAAGCCACTCTGGGTAGTCCGGAAGCTGGAATGGAATCCTCGACAACCAAGAACACCACCACCGACATCAACAAAGTTCTTCGGATCATTGTGGAAAAAGGATTGTCGAACAAGCAGGCAACCCCTGATACAAGAACATCAACTAAATGAGGTGAGAAAACAGAGTCTTGAACCCCCAAGTGAGATGAAGCAACAATTACTTACTGCTTTGCAGCATGCTGCCTTAGAATTATATCCAAGACTCGCAAGGCTTCTTGAGAGTTCTCCGACTCTTGACCACGCAGAGCATTTGCAATCGCCTGCATAGGGATTTTGGCAGCAAAACTGATCTCCACCTTGAAAGTTTTTGACTGGTAAGGACGACGTAACCTCTTCCTGTCAGCTTCATTAGGACTTCCATGTCCACCAGGGCTGCTATTACCATTGTTCCTGAACATAAAAGTTGTAAACAGACTGTCAAATACTGGGAGGACTGGGAAAATAGTCTGCTCAGCCATTTTGAAAACCAACCTATTTGATGTCACGTCATCGAGGACAACAGTGAACTCCATTTTATTCCTAGGGAGTGCTCCAATGGTAAACAAGCTTTTTTCACCATCATAGGCAAAATCCTTTCCAGCTAATTCTGTATCATAAGTTTCATGCACTCTGTCTAAGACCTTCCTTCCAACTCCCTTCCCATCGACTGGTCGACCATCTTCATAGAATAAGGCAACCTGTCAAAGAATAGAGTTAAACGGCAGGGAATGATAAAATATAGAGAACTAAGAAAAGAAGACATGTCAATATATGGGGCTACACAAACATACACTGTAGTGAAAGAAGTGCCCATCCACATTGGTCACATTCACTTTAAAGTGATTAGTAAGAATTTGGATCTTCTGTCCCTTGTTTCCAACACCGCGTCTGGCCATGGGAACGCGCAAAGTCTTTTTCTTCACAGGCTCGAGCTCTGTTTTAGCAGGAGTGAAATCTGGTGGAACAGGGGGAGGAGGTGGCAGACCCTCTGCTGCTGCTCCATTTGTTTCTTCTTCAGCCATATCAGGATCCTATCTGAAATAGAAAATTCTGAATTTATGGAAATGTGAAATGCAACTTGAAACATCATTCAAAGATGTACTCCAGCAGTAAGGTTATCAGTAAACAGTATCAATGTACTACTCCATCAAAGTACAAATGTAATCAGTGTAACTAAAACTGAACATGTCTATATTTAGAAAATAATTATGAAGACTAAGGCAAATATCATCCATACAAGGAAAAGGGAACACACATTTCAGAATATAAAGTGAAAGACATAGAGAGAGAAAAGGTAAAAGGCATCACTAAGACTCTGCAAAGTACTCCTTACCATATTAGGAAAAACACTACAAACTACTCCTTACCATATTCGGAGAGAAAAAAAAAGGAACAACACCAACATAGACCATTCAAGTTGACATATCAATGGAAGAATGCTTGAAAAACCATAATGTCATAAATGTCCACCAAAAACTTGAAGAGGGCGGAATATCAACATCTATAAAATCATTATCATTTCTTTCCTATGGTCTTGTTGCATATTTTACTATTTTCCTGGTTAGAAAAGAAAAACTCAAAACAAAGTAGCAAAATGCAACTTACTAAAGACTTCAACCTAAAGAAAAAAAACATGCATGCAGTAAACCAGACTAAAGGTACAGGAAGTAAAACTCAACAGCACAAGATAGTTTTTAGCATTAACTCAACAGAAGTCGCAAAACGGCTTAAAGAGAGACCTACGAAAACAAACAAGCCGCAAAAATACTACATAAGTAAAGAGTTTTTAGGCAAAAACATCAAGAACAACAAAACCTTACATTCTAGAACAGACCCAACTAGAAAGACAGACACATATGAAGAGCCCCAAACGCAGCTTACTATAAACTTACCATTCAAAGTCCAATGACAGACTCTTAACAAAGAAGAGAGTGCAGGGCAGAAAACATAAATTTTCCGGAAAAAATAGCACAAGTATCACTCAAAATTTATCAATTTCCACAATCTAAATCACAGTACACACATGCAAGACAATAAAAACCACAAACAGAAAGAACACCCCTGATTTCACAGTCAAAATCTAGCAGCTTCTTTTTTTCACTTTTTTCATTCCAGCAGAAATACAAGTCAAACATGGATCTCACTAGATCCACAAAACCCCATAAATTTTTCATCCAAAAATACTACAAATAACAAAAATCAGAACAATCCCAGAAACTATTCAACTACTATATCAGAGCATTGTTCAACAAAAGCTACAAACTCCATAAATGAAGCTATAAAAACAGACATGCAAGCCAAGTATAAACAACACAGAAAAGGAAATAATTTAATTTATTTTTTGTAAAATCTTTTTCTCAAGTTTCCTCAAAGCTTTCTCATCAGAAACAGCAGAAAAATAAAAAATAAGCAAACCCCACAAATTATTCAACCAAAAATCACTCAAACTAAATAAGCATAAACAGATTCATCAGCGGAAAGACTCAAATCCAACAAATCAACCAAACAAATTTTTTTTTTCTGTAAATTCCTTTTCTTCAGTTTAAGTTCATCAGAAACCCAAAAGTTTCCTCATCAAACACAGCAAAAAAAATCAAAAATAAACAAACCCCACAAATTATTCAACCAAAAATCACTCAAACTAAAGAAGCATTAACAGATTCATCAGTTGAAAAACTCAAATCCCAGAAATCAACCAACCAAAATTTTTGTTTCTGTAAATTCCTTTTCTTCAGTTTAAGTTCAGCAGAAACCCAAAAGTTTCCTCATCAAACACAGCAAAAAAAATCAAAAATAAACAAACCCCACAAATTATTCAACAAAAATCACTCAAACTAAACCAACATTGACTGATTCATCACCTTAAAAACTCAAATCCACCCAAAAAAAATAAAAAATCTACAGTGTTCATAAACACCTTTCAGCAGAAACCCAGAACCTAACTCACCCCACACAGCAACAAAAAAATCCAAAAATAAACAAACCCCACAAATTTTTAAACCAAAATAACTCGAGCTAAAGCAGCATTGACCGTTTCAGAAGCAGAAAAAAACACAAACCCCACAAAAATACTTCAAGAAAACATCATTTTTTTGCTAAAAGGAGTATACCTTCTGCTGAAAAGAGGCAGATGAAGCACCAAAATCAAGAACAAAACCCTAATGGAAGACAGGAGAAAAGAGGGGAAGGAGGAGAGTGACAAATTTATGAGAGAGTGGACTGAGAGAAAAAAAAGAGTATTTAGTACCTCCCAACAGTTACGAGTGAGCCTAAAATACTGCCTCTTTACACCTTTGTTTCCCTTTCTTGTGTCTCTCTCTATGAGCTCCACGTGTCCCTCCATTATAATATAAATATAATTACAATTATAATTACTTGTGTGTCAAAACTTTATTTTTTTATTTATATTTATATAGAGTGATACACCTAGAAATAATAGTTCTAGATGCTATTATTAAGATAGATTATGATTTTGTTATACTTATTTAAATAATGGATGACAATCTAGTGTAGTCAAATCTCGTTATAATAGTCCTTCATTATATAATCAGTGTTTTAAAAGGTGAGGCGTTTTATACAATACGGGGCGAGGCGTAAGCCTCGAGAAACGGAGCGTAAGTCCCACGGATCTACGGGACGTAGTCTCATGTATATTTAATTTTATAGTTATATTACTAATAAAATAAGTAAAAGTAAACCTTTTAATGATTTTACAAATATTTTTTTATAAAAACCTATAATATATAAAACTTATATTTATTTGAGATAAGTATTAATAATCAATAATGAAGAAAAAAAGTATTATAATTATTATTTGAGAAATATCATTACACCAATAATAAAAAATATGATTTAAAGCAAAAAAGGTTAAAAAAAATTAAAAACATCCGGGTCTACGTTTTTTACGTCCAGGACTTACGTTTTTATACTCGAGGCTTACGCCTCAAATTTTAGAACTTACTTCTTATGGATCTACGTCTTTAATTTACGCCCCAAAGCGTTTTTGGTACGCCCCGCCCCGAGACTCACCCCAAAAACGTTTTTGAAAACACTGATTACAATCGTATTTCATTATAACAACTCATAAGTATATATTGTGATGAAGTGGTTGTTACTCACTCGGCATAATCTCATACAAAATCACAACTCATTTTCACATGGTGATTTGGGATAGGCGAAAATTTGGGGTAAAATCATGTTAATGGTTAATATGTTCAGTCGCTTTTCTTTCTTTTGGTTCCATACGAATAAGCAGAATATGAAGGACAAAGAAGATCTTGGTGAACCGTCAATCGTGATAATTTAGTAAATAAGTGTAAGTTTTGTTGTCTGGTGGTATAAATACTGACTACACTAAGGACTAGACCCTGAAGTGAAGGATGTGAACGAGCAAAATCAGTATGTTTCAATTTTTATTATTGTATTGGTCTACAAAATAGAATTTTCATGTTATATCGTACTTCTCTATAGTAAAAAGGTGATAGATACTTTCACGAGGCAATACCATAATGTATGTTATTTACGGATGACATGTTCTGGTATAATAAATTTGTAACGGCGCTAACGATAAGTCGGACATTTGGAAATAGACGTCGAGTCTAAATGGTTAAGGTAAAGCAGGGCTGAAAAAGACTATTTGGAGTGCAAGTTCAATGACATAATACATGAGATTAATGTGGAAGTAAGGCTTAATACACATGTCATCGAAAAGTTAGGAAGTTTTAAGTATCTCAGGTGTATTATCAATGAAAATTGGGAGATTAACGAGTATGTCACCCGTCGTATTGATGTAGGATGGATGGAATAGAGTCTCACATCTGAATTTCTATGTAATAAAAAAGTGTCACAATAACTTAAAGTCAGGTTTTATGAAGTGGTTATGACTTGGGAGACCAACTTTGTTGTAGGGGGGCAAAGTGTTGTCTTGTCAAGAGCTATCACATTCAGAAGATAAAAGTTGCGGAAATTATTATGCTGTGATTGATATGTGAATATGTACGAGAGATGGTATTAGAAACAAGAATGTCGCAGTACGGATGTGTGTGAGGTTTGGCCATAGATGATTTTATAACAGATAGTGGTAGACTAAATAAGTGTTCGGGAAAGGTGATTAAACATGATATAGTGTTGTTTCAATTTATCGAGAACATAACCTTGAATACGAGGGTGCGGAGGATGCGAATTAGGGTAGGAGAGTAGTAGGTGTTAGTGCATTTTCGTATTGTTCATTCATACTAGTAGTAGATAGTATTTCTCGTTTATTGTTCTTCGATTTTTGTTACTATCTGTTATTTCTTATAACTCGATATTGTATTATTTTATTATAGTTTTTGTTCTTTTATCAACTGCTATTTTTGTTAGTGTTTGTTGTGTCTTGTAGTTCTTTTACTTTATATTTAGACTACTTTGGACTCTTTTTTTATGTCGAGGATCTACTGGAAATAACTTATCTTTCTATAAGTTACAAACAAAGTATGCGTGATTATCGAGGGTTGAACATTGGGCATGAATATCGAGGGTTGAACATTGACGTGAATATGGAGCGCCATCAAGTGTTTGAGGCATGATCATCACAAACTATAGCTCTACACGTGAGTTTAATGATGTTTTGTAAGTACTTCATTCAAAGGCGAGTCTCGTACAAATTTGATAAAAAACCTTTTAAGCGCTAGTCTTTACAAATAAAAAATATATTGACAATGTAAAATATCTTTACAGTAATATCTTATGAATGATATTTTCAATGATATTTATAAATATCTTATTAAAACTATTTATAGGTCAAATAGTAGTATTTTGTAACATGATTTTTTCAAATATTTCGTAAATACTCTCAATTTAAAGAAATTGATACTATAAAATATATGTTGGCCTTGGTATCACAAATTTCATGATTCTTTTTGAACAATGGATAATGTACTTTTGTCCCTTGTGAAGAAAAAATAAATAAATATCTTGAATATTTTATAACATCATACCAAGAAGAGGGTACAATAGACTCTTTTTTTAATTAAAAAATAAATAGCCTTTTTAAGATTGTTCGAATATTATTTTGGATTTCTTGATATCAATAAAAATTTGAATTCAACTTTGTTTATGTCATTGTATATCCTAAAAGATTTTACATCATAATTGGAAAGATGGAAGAAGATTTTTGTCTTATCTTGGAGAATAAATAAATAAAAATCTTGTGTTTTATTATATGGAAAATAAATTTGATAAAACTGAAAACTTTATGGTAAAATAAGTATTGATATAGGGTGTGTTTGGTACAAAGGAAAACATTTTTCGGAAAATGTTTTCTAATTTTCTCGTGTTTGGTTGGGTAAAATATTTTGGAAAATGTTTTTCAAATCAACTTATTTTCCTCAAATTTAAGGAAAATGACTTCCTTAAAAAATTAAGGAAAACATTTTCCAAAACTTTCCTCCAACTTCAAATTATAATTTTTTTGTTGAAAAAATAAATTTAAAGCTTATTTTTCAAAAAAATATTTTTCAACTTCAATTTTTTTATTTTTTTACCCCCTTCACCCCGACCCCCCCCCTCCCGCCAGCCCCCTACCACCCCCAAAAAAAATTTAAAGTTTGTTTTTAAAAAGTATTTCCAATTTTCAATTTTTATTTTTTCACCCCACCCCATCCCTACGCGCGAACCCACTCCCCCTATTAGCCCCCCGCCCCTCAAAAAAAATGTAAGTTTGTTTTTAAAAAATATTTTTAATTTCAAATTTTTATTTTTTTTATCCTAAAAATTTAAGTTTATTTTTAAAATATATTTTCAATTTCAATTTCAATTCAAAAATTATTTTCTACTCTCTAGTAAAAATAAAAGATATTTTCTCAAAAATATTTTTTATTCATAAATCAAACACTAAAAAAAATAATCCGGAAAATATTTTTTACTCACCAACCAAACATAAAAAAACAAGTCAAAAATGTACTTGTTTTCAAGGAAAACATTTTCCTTCATACCAAACACACCCATAGTATATACTAATTTTCAATTGACTCAATTTTTGCTTTAATAATCAAATCAAGTTTCAAGCTAATTAGGTTAATCGTTTAAAGAAAAGTCAAAATTCTTATAATATCGAATTGGTATATTATGTATCTCGATTAATGGCGATTGACGTATCAGTAAATGATGTAATTGGATGAATAAAATTCTGAATTTCTCAACTAAGATTTTACGTTTGTAAAAAACAAAAAAAACAAAAAACCTCTTTTAGAAGTCTTGACACTAATTTAAATTAATTAGATCAATTTGTGTTAAGTCTGTCAAAGGCTAGGACAGAACAATTTGGTCCATAAAAAATACAACTCGGCAGTGTGTGATCGGATTGACTTATGAGTTGGAGAAATCAACTTTAATCGGTTCAAATTTTAGTGGGCTACATCTTGCCCATGTCGAGTCGAGTTTCAATAAAATATTTATTTTAAAAAATAAAATGTAAATTATGTAATGTCTTAAATAAAAATGTAACTTATATTAACATTGAGCAAAATCGGTCTGAAAAATATTAGTAATTCAGTTGGTTTGTTTCTTGAACTTCCACCTTACTGGTGAGGGTTTGGTTCCCCATATAGTAACCTTATCTCCAATTTCCATTCCTCTACCTCTATTTGTTTAAATTAAACAAGTACATATTTGAATACTCAATTTATGTTGACGTGACATTATTGATTCAAAATCAGTAAATAGAAAACTCAAATTGTGCAAAATAGGTTTGACACATGCCCACGTCCCTTTTACTTGGTTCGATCTGATCCAATCGAGAACCGATTTGATCCAATCCCATTTTGGGTCAGTCCGTTTAACCAGCTTAGTAAGGTGTTGAAAAATATACAACAACAACAACAATATACCGAGAGAAACTTCGCAAATGAGACTTTAAAAGAATATGTATTTAAAATTATAATTAAGAACTACTAGCAGATAATACTAATATCAAATAATTACGTCACAAAATAATTATTTTACATGCCTAGCATTTGATGCATTGATTTAAGAAACTCTCATTGTATCTTCATAGTTATAAATATAAAAATTCTACATTTTTTTATTTTTTTTGTGATTATCTTGTAAAGATAAATGTTGGCAATATTGTAGTATATCCATATTCAAATAGTTAAAATTAATTTCATTTGACTAAACTTTATCCCCAATTCAAATGCTTAAATTGAATAGAGAGTAGTTACATCTAATTTTCTCCAATGTCTTTTTCTTGCAACTAACATTCTTTTCTGAATTTATTTTATTTAGATATTTTCTACTAGTAAATATTTCGTATAAATTAAATAATTTAATTACAATTTCAATTGTTATAGTTATTGTTGGTGTTGATTGATTTTATTGATTAACATAGTATTATAGTATTTGGATAAGGATAAATGAGAGTTGTACTCAATAATTTTTTATATTGTGAGTAAATTTCATTTAGACATTCAAATTATGACAAAAATTTTGATTGAACGCTCAAATGCATTATAGTGTATTTCTATTAACTATCATTGCTCAAAATTTGGATTTTTTTAATGTGGTCTCAAACGCTTATTGAAATTAACTACTAATTAGCATTTTAAAACATGATTATCTCACCTATCAAATAATTCTTTATTGTATTCCTCTATTTTAATTTATTTGTCTTATTTATTTGTTTTTTTGCTTTTTAATTCTAATTTTCTATATGACATATTTTAAGACAATAACATTAATGAGTACCTTCATTATTTTTGTAAACATCATATTACATTAAAACAAGATAAATAAATTGAAACGGTAAAAACATTAAACACAAATTTAAGTCATCATTAATTAGGCCATCAAATCAATTTTATGAAGCTACCCTACATCATTACAAAAAGACAGTATATCAGTACCGAAAAGGATAGTAAAAAGACATCAAAGGGTCCCAATAAGGTTGGCAATTGTGGACACCCAATACACGAGGTCCTACTTAAAATATGTCATCTCGTTTAATTATACGTAAATATATATAATTAATAAAAATAATATTTTATATGATTAACATAATTATCTAATAGACGAATTAGCACGCGCATACATAAAAAAAATTGAACCAAAAATATTTTATTTAGAATTGAGATGTTTAATTGAAATAACATTGATTCGAGCGTCTAAATAAAATATCTTGACAACTTTAAAAGACTAGTTAGTATGCAACAATGGCTCATTTGGTTGAGGTATAAGTTATCTCAGAGTTAATTATTTCGAAATTAATTCTACTCTATTTTTATCCACTTGAATATGAAATAAAAAACGCACAATTTCGTGATTTATTAGTCTCGAATAAATTATCCCGCGATTTTATCATAACTAAACATGGGATAAACTCATCCTGAAATTAATCTCAAAATTAATTATTCCTTATCTCTAGTGAGTCTTTATTTTATGAGTTTAAGTAGTAACATTTATCATTAGTATAAATAATTTTTATATTATGAATTTATTTTTTAGAAAAAACTTAACGTTAGATTTTCTTTGAATAATTTGAGTAAAATATATTTATTTTATATAAAAAAATTATTTTATTTTTTTAAAAAGGAAGTGCACGAGTGTTATGGTCCATTTTTGGATTCCTATAATTTATTCTATGCTTTTAATGAAGATTCCTTTTTTCTCGGTTACATGCCGTTATGTTCCCCGTTATCCTCTCTCTTTTATTATTCTATTCCTATTTTACCCTTGTACGACCTTCATATTCACTGATATGACCCTCTTATTGTTGTGTGGTCCATTTACTTACCATACGTTACGGATTTCTGACACAAATTATATTATGTGACACTAAATATTTGCTCTATTTAATTGGATATGAATTTCGAGAATCAAATAATTTTTTTTATTTTTTTTTATTTTTTTATTTATGGTATTAAAAATAATTCAATATTTACTACATTTTCAAAAGTATTTAATTTAATATATTCAAAAGGTATAATAGTAATATTACCTAGGGGTGACATTTGGACGGGTTAGGTCAAATTTGGAGAAGTCACAATAGGTTAAGATAACAGTCGGGTCAAGACTCAACTCAATCTAATTTTTAATGGGTTAGATTGAAGTGGGTTGAGCTAATGAATGAACGGGTCAATAACCCGTCCACTCTTAAACGAAATGGACGGGTTGAACGGGTTGGGGTTGATTTTGCCATCCCTAATATTGGATTTTCATGAAAGGATGCCAATGGTTGTAGTAAGAAAAATAAAAAATAGTAATAATTATGAGGCCAACAAGGCTTGAAACACACAACCTTGAGAAACTTTTGCAACCCTTTAACTACTAAACTAAACTCTTCACTTGTGTCAAGAAGTGTCAATACTTTTATATATATTTATTAAATCAAAATTTGACATCTATATATAATGTAATTTTCCGACGAAGGAGTGTCGCTTGACAACCCTTGGCCAAGGGTGGGTCCGCCCCTGAAGTCAACAGTGGGCAACTATTGTTGGACAGAGGGAGTGATTAATTTTAGGATAAATTTATGTTTAGTTAAGTTAAAATTATGGAATAGCGTAATCTCAAGATTAGTTATTTAAGAATTATAGTGTTATTTTTATCACGCATTAAGAGTGAGATTACTAATTTTGAGATAGTTAGTCCCGTGATAACTTGTTTCCCAATCAAACGAATACTTTTCACACAAATATGATTTCTAATTTATTTTTTATTGTTTGGTAAATAAATCAAAAATATTACTTTAAGGAGTCGTGTAGGGTAGGTATAAGGTATAATAATGCGGGATAAGATGTAGAATTATTTTGTTCTACAATTGGTTAGAGGTATTAGGTAGCCCTTGAATTATTTATCCCACCATTTATATCATAGTGATGAGATAAGTTATTCCATATACATAGTGAGATAGCTTATCCCAAGATAATCCTGAGATAACCTGTTCCCAACCAAACGATCCCTTAGAGTATTTACAGTGGCTCAGCCAAATTTTTTATTCAATAGTGTCCAAAAATAATTGTGTGGCTGTCAAAATAAAACAAAAAGATATTGTGCTATTTGGGGTTCAAACTTGGAACTCCTTCATTCAAATGGACACCTATTACCACTACACCAAGGCATAACTTTTGTCAAGGGTGTCCAACTTTAAATATATATTCTTTAAATGTAGAATTTGACATATATATACAACGTAAATTTTCGACGAAGGGTGTCCAATTGGACACCCCAGAATAGCTATTGGCCTATAGCTATGCCCCTGAGTATTTATATATAACCTAACAAAAACACCAATAACAGTGGGAGGGATGGAGAGTGGGGCCTCCGGGCGGGGGTGGGGGGTGGGGTGGGGGTGGGGGTAGAGAAAGTTGGATGGTCAAGGAGTATGGGGTGTTGGGTGAGTGGTGAAAATATAATAACATATAATACAACTTATTGAATTTGTTTTTCCTACTTTCATTAAAGAAGTTATTTTCTTCGTTTTTAAGCAACTTATTTTTCTAGAGAAAATATTTTTCAAAATTTGCCCAATCAAACACGGAAAACTAGATAATATTTTCTTCCATACCTTTTGGCAAATATGGTCATTCATTACTTTATCTGACCTGATATGATCGCATATTCAACTCACCATTTGCAACTACACTAGGGGTGTGCACTAGGGGTGTGCAATCAGTTTGAATTTTTCGATTTTTGATTTTGAAGAAGTGTAACCTAATTCGAATAAAAATAAATTTGGTTCCATTTGGTTTTTCTCTTTTTGATTTTTTTTTCCGATTTGGTTATTCGGTAAAACGTAAGATACGATACTTAAGAGTATATCAATTATTTTACAGGCCAATTAAAGGGTTGGTGGGATAATTATCTCTCAAAATCCCAACGTATAGCCATTTTAAATACCGTTAAGGATGAAAGTGGAATGATTCCAAATGTAGTCTACACCTTGGTCCTAACCATTATAGAACATTTTTTTGAAAGATGGTCGGATAATAGTGAAACCATTAGGACTATGCTCCAAAATCTTAGATGTAAAACCCTTACGTCCTTTAGATGGTATAAGGATGTTTTTCTATCTAGAGTTATGGAATTACCTGAGTTTAATAGCTCTCATTGGAAATCCAAGTTTATAGACGGACTCCCTGCTTTATTTGCAGAAAGGGTTAGGAAGGCCCTTAGAGGAAATGGGGTGAGTATTAATTATGATGACTATACCTATGGAAAACTTATAAGTGTTTGCACCCAAGAAGGTCTATCTTTATGCAACGAGATCAAGTTGAATCAACAAATTAAAAGATATCATTTGAATGAGAAACAACAATTAGGAGAATTTTGTGAACAATTCGCAATCGATATGCCTGAATCCTCTAAGAAGTCTAATAGACATAGAGGAAAAAAAGATTATAAGGAAAAACCTCATAAGCAGTATAGAAAAAAGAAACGCTTAGACAAGCGGGAAAAGAGAAAAATGGATTATAAAGGGAAAAAAGAGTTTTATAAGAGTAATAAATCAAATGTCTGCCACAAATGTAGTAGAATAGGCCATTATGCGAGGGATTGCAAGGTCAAGGATAAGATTAAAAACCTTGACCTAGAGGATAATATTAAGGATTCTTTATATAAAATCCTCCTTAATTCTTCTTCGGAAAATTCTAGCCCTAACAACAGTGACAGAAAGGAATCCTCTACAAGTGAAGACCTAAAAGTTCCAAAACGAAACCAAAACATCAAACAAAGTAAATTATTAATCCAAAATCAAACCAAAAAAATAATTCAAATTAGATTTTTTTTTTTCGATTTAATTCAAATAATGCACCCCCTAATCTACAGAACACTAATTTTGTGGATATGTTAGAACTTTAGAAACCAAGCCCAACATTCTATAGAACATACTTTTCATTTGGGTAGGCACCCTTCTATCACGTAACACTCAATAACACTTTTTCATTTCAACCATTAAATTTTATCATGTTGACTCAATTTGGAATATATGTATTCGGTCTTACTTTTATTTATTCAAAAATTTATAGGGCTTCTTTGCATAAATGTATCGTGCAACCAAAAAAATTATCCAGGTAGATAGATATATGTATATAAAAAAATTATCCAGGTAGATAGATATATGTATATAAAATTTATTTAGATTTATATAAATAATGTATAATTATGTATCATGAATATATATTTATTCATATACATTTTAATACAATATTAATACATTACAATAATTTATCTTCTTTAATGAGTTGATTTTTTTAATTCCAACTATTTCGAATCTTTTCTTATTTTCATGTTTGATTAAATTAAATTGAGAAAACATTGTCTTTATATCTTTTCTCCAACGAAAATAAATTCATCAAAACAGAAAATGATAGTTTTCTCTTATTAATATGGACGAAACTAAAAAGTCATTTCAACTTATCTTATATTAATTTCAATTTATTAAACAAAACGTGGTTTCAGGTTATTATTATTTCAAATAAATGCATAACATTAATTGTTGATGATTTTAATAATAAAATATATTGTCAAAACGTTATCTTCATACTTATCTAATTTTTCGGTTCGGTTTGAAAATCTATACAATTTGGTTTGATTTTGGTTTTACTAAAAAACAAACACAAAAATAATCAAACCGAACCGAGAAATTAAATATATAAATTTTATAATTATTTATATATTATTCATAAATAAAATACAAAAATTTTGTTAAATTTTAATTAACTTAAGTATTTTAGTTTACCATTTTGTCAAGCCCAACACTTTTAAATTTTAGCTCAACCATCACAATCCTAAGTCCAAGTCCATCAAAATCCATTACTTTAGTCTTTACCTATCCTACCTTATATAAGATAATCACACTTCTCTTAATTAAATTACTTTGTTCATGTAATAATACCTCTAATATTGCTTAATCGAACCCACAATAGCTTTCTTGTGGATATTTCATGTATTAGGTGATTGTAGATACGTATGTTCTCAAAAATTTATTACTTTGAAACTGAAAAAACTGAAAAACCAAACCAAACAGAACCAAATCGATGGTTATTTTTTTTCATTTGATTTGGTTTGATTTTAGAAATTTGAAAACCAATTAGATTAGTTTGGTTTTGATTTTAATCAATAACCGATCTAAACTGAACCACGACTCAACATGCCAAATACCTACTTTACCCTCTAAATTATCAATCTTTATATAAAATAAATAACCTTTTTAATACTATGAAATGTTTTATTTCTCTTTTAATCTGTATTATCAACTTAAATTTAGATCAACTAAATATTAATTATAAAATATAAAAAGATGGAATACTTTTTCAAACATATATAATGTAATATAAAAACAAATTGTATATGTTATGCTATTGCCATCCTCACACATGTCACACACAACAAATTCGAAATGCATGATTATGATATAGATCTATAGTTGCATAATAATGTGAAAGGAAAAAAACATAAATATATCTTTGAATTATATTTTAAATTTTCAACTACACGTTTTACATTTACGGAGAGTGGGGGGGGGTCTATTTACCCGTGAATTATTTTAAATTGAAATAAATTATAAAATCGGACTAAACATAAGAATATACTGACAGTTTTATAATCAAATTATAGTTTGAATTAATTAAAAATTGCTAGGTTAAATCGTTAAATTATCTTATTAAGAAACTAAGTTAAGAATCTCAATTTACACACCTCATTTTATGGTTAAAATTCATCCAAAATTGCGTATATATAATCATCCAAAATTCGAAGTCATTGTATTATTACCTACAGATTACCCTTTTATAAATCATTCTAAATCACAGTCTTCTGGTTCATGATTGTTACGTATCGAAATCGAAACTAAAGTTTAACAATTGTATTAAGTTACAATTGTCAACTACCTCAAGCCCCTTAGGTCTCAACTCGAGTTGTACTAAAATGTCTTCAAAAATAATACTAACACTAAGTCTCAATGTAAAGTTTTAAATATAAGATGATGTTAGATTGTTACGATCAACCTATATGAATAGAGAAGATAACTCATTTTCGTAGAAAAAATTACAATATGAAGCTCAAATCGTTATAACAATGTTAACTATAACACATGCAACACCTAAAAAAAACAATAAGGCTGAGTCACAAAGATCAAACAAAATCCTCGAGTTGCTCTCAATGATCACACAAGAACAAATATTTAAAAGCACAATCCGAACGTTGTATATGTTATGTCCAGGGGCGGACCTACGTGGAGCTTAGGGGTTCACCCGAACCCCCTCGTCGAAAAATTACACGGTATATATAAGGTATACTTATGGTTTTAAGCGTATAGATAGTAAAATGAACCCCCTCAACAACTAAAGAGGAGCGTGGCTCACTGGCTAGGGGGTTCATTGTCAACCTGAATGTTCCGAGTTCGGTTCTAAGTGCAATATTTTTAACCTTTTTTTTTTTGCTTTGAAAAGGCTGAAATGGTCTCTCAGGTTTTGGGCTTAGAATACCCAATAAAAGGCCTCATTATTTTTGGATTCAATCTAAAATTGTATTTTTTTTTCTTTTTATGTTATTTCTTTTTTAAAATTTATTAGCCACGGTTTTTATATTTTTGTCTTTTATTCTTCTTATTTATATTGTTCATTTTATTTCTACATAACTCTCTTCTCATGTACTAACTCAAAGAAACTCTTTGAGAAAATGATGAATTGTTATTAAATTTAAAATTGAATTAGAAAACTATTATATAAAATAAAATAATTTAAGATTAATCAAATGGAAAAATTTAAAAGTTGCGAATATTCTTTTAATAAAATCTATTTAATTGAATTTTTTTCTCTTAATTTCATTGTATCTCCTTCTTACTATTTTCAAGTCGATTCTAAAGAGATCAAAACTAAACTAAACTAAACTTATTTGACTGGTTCATAATTTGTTTTTTTTTTTACAAATGATTAACCTAGTAAATTGATTTAAATGAACTAAAAAAACGGACGATGTCATTTATTTATCTTCTGAATATGCACTATAAATACTAGTAACTCGATCTTTACACTTTTCTAAAGAATCTTGATGGTTTTTAAAGTAACATATGATTGAATGTGCACTAATTCAAAAAAGTAGAATACTGCAAAATTGAAGGAAAAAAAACACTAGAAATTTTAAAAGCTCGATAGAATAGAGTAAGAGTAGGAAGAACCTAAACACAACATGACAATATAAGTTAAATTTAACAGATTAAAATTAATATTTCCTCCCAATTTTTCATCTTGTAATTTTTACGTATTTACTTTAAACCCCTCAATAAAAATTATGAATCCGCCACTGGTTATGTTCATGATTAAGATATAAATAAACATCAATCACATACCTCACTCTCTGTCTGGTACCACAGGAGTTATCCACACTTCTCAGAACTATTGTGATATCATCATTTAACTAAAAATATTATTGTGATATATACTAACATAAAGTATTATGTAGAATTAATTATTTTATTTGAAATAATACTTTCATCATTTATTTTTTCTCAAATATTTTTCACCCCAAACTATTGGCACCATTTACAACCATTAAAATTAACCATTTTCAACTTTCATTTTTTTTCTTCTTTTACTCAAACAAGAACTCCATTTTTTCTTCATCTTCTTCTTTGTTTCCCAATCTGCAACTTCTCTTTCCCTTTCAAAATATCTCTCAAAGAAAAGTCAAAGAGAAATGGCGGATCAGCTCACCGAAGATCAGATCTCTGAGTTCAAGGAAGCCTTCAGTCTTTTTGACAAGGACGGAGATGGTTAGCTCATCCTTATACCGTACATATTTTGAAATTATTTCTCATTTTTAGCCATTTTTTTTCTTAGATCCGATGCTTGGTTCTTTGTATTTTGCATGTTTATGTGTTTATCTTTTCTGGGTCTTGCTTTTCTTGACGAATTTTTTGATGTCTGCGAATTTGGGAATTATGGGTTTTGTTGCTACTTCAATTTTATTTGAGATTTCGTTGAGTTTGAACATGGGTTTTGATTCAGTTCTTGATAGAAATGGATATAATGATCTATTTATGTGAAATTGGTGGATTTTGATGTTGGTTAATAGCATAAATTGATACAAATCAAAGAGAACCACACCCGAAAAGCTAGCGATTGAGGTGGGAGAGTGCAAGGCTATATATGCCCGCATCAGCTCCCTATTTAACCACATAAGTTCCCATACCTTGCAATACGATCATAACAAACCATCGCGTTGTGCATGACCATTTCTAGCTCTGGACCAACACTGCAATACCCGCGTCATCATCTAGGACACGAAGAGGGATGGGATGGCTCTGTTATTATTGATGTAATGTGAGAATTGGGGAAGAAATTCTAACTAAGAACTAAGCTAGGCTAAAGAGAATTGCTTGTACAGATTCCCGTGTATGGTGATTGAAGGGCTGTTGATACCCACTATATCCCGTATTGGTATATCCATAAGGATCTCCTACATAACCATAAAATGGCAAAGCATTAGAACTTGGAGGGTCACCATGCCTAGATGATTGAGGTAGGTTGGAAGTGAAATTAGAAGCATAAAGAGGATTTTGGAATGGCATTTATGAATACCTATGGAGCAAGGATGATTGGTCTGATACCATTGATACAACCCAGGAGAACCACATCCAAAAGCTAGCTATATAAGCTCCACATCAGTTCCCCATTAACTGATGTGGGTCCCATACCTTGCAACATGATCATAACATAAATGCTTGTCGATATGTTGGGTCTTGGGTGTTTGGTTGGTCGGAGTGTTCAGTGTTAACGACTTGAATTCTTAGTTCGGATTTCAATCACAGTTGGAGCTGGTTGAAATTGTTTTTGAATGAAATCAGGTGACAAGTCTTGAAAAAGTTGTCCTTTTTAAGGTGCTTACCATATTTTGTTGATTTTCCTATTGATATGTGTTTTAATTTGATTCTTGATAAATTGTTAATCTGTGTATGTGCGCGAGTGTGTACACTGACATATATGCTTGTTTTTTTGTGTGATAACATGTGGTATCCGGGCCATGTGTATCTTGACTAATTCCACGGGTACCTTCTACCTCCCACCAACACGTAAACCGAGTAACTCTGTCACAAGGCTTGGACATATGGAAAGAAACACCTTGTGTTTTTGCTCTTGCTCTGTTGGGATTTGAACCTGAGACCTCATGGCTCTTAAGTCACTTCATTAACCACTAAGCCACTCCCTCGGGTACATATATTCTTGTTTACTGTGACATCACCTAAACCTATTTAGTCTAGGCATGTCATTTAAACAAAGCGATTCTGCTCTATTTTCGTTTTCTTTTTGGATTCTGAGGATGAGCTGGCATATTCTAACCAGCCTGCTCCTCCGTTTTAGGTGAGTGTGCTTCTATTTCAACAAGAATAACTTTTTTGTGATTTTCTTGGCAAGTTGAGTAAATCAGTAAGGGGGATGAAGGAGAGACACTGTGATTTGCATCTGAAGATAATCTGCCAACCAAACGAATCTTGGTGTCTGTATTCTTTTTAGAAAGTATAGTTATGGGTTTTCCAATGTAGACAGATTGAGGTGATTAACGCACTTAGTTATGTGTTCACATGCTTTCTTTTGAACATCATTCATTAGTTTCAGTCTTTCTGATGGAAACCTGTGGTTCTGTCGGATTCTGTTGATTTATACTCATCATGTGAGAACATACAGTTCAAGTCTCATGTTTAATTTGTTTCTCCAAAATAGAGAAATATGGGGAAAAACAGTAGGTTTTAAAAGCAGTTTGCAATGATGGCTATAAATGTTCAATAATTATCTCAATATATGCTGCAGGTTGTATCACAACTAAGGAACTTGGAACTGTAATGCGGTCATTGGGGCAGAACCCAACTGAGGCTGAGCTTCAAGACATGATCAATGAAGTTGATGCTGATGGAAATGGGACCATTGATTTCCCAGAGTTCCTTAACCTGATGGCTCGCAAGATGAAGGACACTGATTCCGAGGAGGAGCTCAAGGAAGCTTTCAGAGTGTTTGACAAGGATCAGAATGGATTCATCTCCGCTGCTGAGCTTCGTCATGTCATGACAAACCTAGGCGAAAAGCTTACTGATGAAGAGGTTGATGAGATGATTCGTGAAGCTGATGTGGATGGCGATGGGCAGATCAACTACGACGAGTTCGTCAAGGTTATGATGGCCAAGTGAGAACTGATCAATCCAACATAATCTTTAGAAGTAAAAATACAAAAGAGAAGGAAACGGAGCAGATAAGTTTGTGAGATTTCTATTCCAAATTAGGACGTGTTCTTTGTGTTATTACCTTTGTCTCGGTGCTTGCCTACTTTCCAATTCACATGGTTATGTAGTTCTGTTCTCCAGTATATCCTATTTGCCCTGTTCCTTGTCTTAGTAGTTTGGGTTGTTAGCAACTTCTAGTAATTTCTCCTGAATTCGGTATTGTGAAACTATGACGTGTCAAACTTTTTTGTTTTGTAGTCTATGTGACTAATTTCGTCGATATTCCACATTCTTGCCTATGCTTCTGTGTGTTTGATTTTCGCGTTAACTTGATCCTCAACTCTTGAGCACATGGGCCGTCTATCAGCTGTACAGCTTGGTTTCTGTTTTACATTGACACGCTTGACTTCAAGCGCTTTCGTATCTCAGGCTCTTCTAGGATTTTGAAGGTGTAGGACATTGCATAACTTGTAAGACGATACTTTCAACATCCTTAGCAAGAGTTTTCTTAGCTTTTTTGTTTTTGGTTTTACCTGGACCACAGTTAAGTGTTGCAACTGCAGTTATGTGAATGATTGGAGAAGATATTTGGTGCATTTGCAAGGTTGAACATTAGGTATATATGGAGTTTCTCCATATATACAAGTTGGTTTATGAACCAAGTGATCTTGATGTTGTTTTTTCAAGTCCCTAGTTTGATTTGTTCCAATGACAAAGGATTTCTTCCCATCTGTTTAAGCTTTGGTATATCATCCCCGAGTTTCGAAGGCTATGTTTGAACCTAAAGTTGGTTCCAGAAGAATTTCTTGGTTAGAAAAATGTTTATAGAGCAACACTTGTTGATACCACTAGCAAGTGGAGTACACCTGGCCTACACTACCTTCTTCCTTGTAAATGCTTTCGTGAACAGAGTTATCTGGTAATTGTCTAAGTGTGCACAAGATGGCCGAACACCACGGATATTTTGTGATATGAGAAATCGATAACCACAATTTATTCAACTTTGACTGATATATACTCATATTATAGAGAATTATGACTTTGATTTTTCAAAAATATCTCAATTATATCATATTAACACCTTATACATGTAGAAATATATATTCAATAGAAAGTACTAGCAACTCCCTTTGTTGATTAATTACACACAAAAACATTTTAATCAAGATAAAGTCGTCAAAGTTCTAATGTCTAAACATTTAGTTTTGTACTAATACTAGGTTGTGTATTTGTTAGTATTATAATAGTATATAAAAATTATGTATGTAACTTTATACTTCGATACAATATTAGACATTTTAATATTTTATTTGTAAATATCGAACCTTACCGAATACCAAAATAATGTAAAATGTATACTATATACCATACCAAGTATCATAATACTGAAATCACAATATCAAAAATTTTGATTCGATATCTACCGTATCATGTCCATCCTAATTAGAGGTGGTCATATGTGTAAATACACTATATAAATGTCTATATTAACATATAAGAATGAGTTATACACTATGTTAAACACTATTATACAATGTATATATACATGTATTAATTCGCTCTTGTATCACTTGTAAGTTGTATTCACCTGCTCTAATTTCACTTGTATTCAAGCGTGCATTTGACTATATCAAAGAATATAATTCAAGTGTGTATATACAAAGATGCAAACAAATAAAAAAGGAACTATATTCATCCGCCCTAATTTCACTTATATTCGTATAATCTTGTATCACTTATATTCATTCTCTCTTTTATCACTTGTGTTTATTTGCTCTAATACAAAATTATAACAAAGAGAGAGAGAGAGAGAAACAATAATACAGAAATACATAGAGAGAGGCGAAAATACAGATATACACAAAGAGTGAGACGGAGGAGAGCAACGAGCGAGATTAGAGAGATACTAAAGAGAGTAAAGTATATTTATGAATAATATGAAATTATTACTATGCATCATTATTTATTTATTTATTTCGAATAAGGACAATAAGTTTAAGTATCTGAAGCTAGCTTCATTCACTCCCTAAATGACATCTATGCCTGCGTCCGAGGTCATTGGTGGCGATCTTGGTGGCGCCGGTGGCCTACGACAGGAGGTTAGACAGTCGATATCAGTAGTCGCGCAACCTGAATAACAACCGGTCGGCGGAGGCGGTGGGCCACAACGGATGACACAAGAGATTGCTTGTTGGCCACAATTGATGACACATATGGCTGATTGGCCTTGGACATGATGGATTGAGGTGGTGCATACAACAAGGAACATGAACAAAACTAGAAATGAAATTCTTGCAAGAAAGGCCATTGTTTGGAAACACATGAAATTGAAGTTAACATTATCATATTCTTGAGTTTATATAAACTTATTTTATGACAATAAAGAGAAAATTGAAGGAACTTTTTGTTATATATGGACAAACTCTATTCTTCATAGGAAACATGTGAAGTCTAATAATTAAAGTGAAAAGAGAAGGCAACTTTTATAAAGGGAGGACCTGACACATACGCAACCTGATCTTTATGAAGTATAGAGGTTGTTTCTGCCTCGACTTAAGAAAATTACATTTTAGAATACCTTGAGAGAGATGCAAGAGTAAGATGCTATGATGGAAATATTGACAGTAAAAATAGTAAAGATAACCAAAGTAGCTGATTAATGGGGTTGAATTACATATTTTGAAATTTAAATTGAAAGATAAATTAATATTTCACGTTAGTTTTTAACTACTAAATTAAGTTGAATTCAATGATAAATTAAATTAAGTCGATACACGCGAGTATTTATCCACTAATCTTTACACTCTATTTGAAGATGGAGATTAGATAATTTCATTTCATTTCATTTACAATACATTAACTAATCAGTAATATCCACTATCAAGGGAAATTAGTAAAAGCTAAAATAAAAAAGTGATCAATTTAATTCAAAATAAGTAATACTAATAAGTAACAATCAAATTAGGGTTCAGATCGTGTTATAAGGATTGTTTCAACATATCGTGACAATCATATTATAGCTAAATTTTGACACCTGCTTTTGCTATCAAAGAATAAGTAAGTTATTTATTTTACGATATGTGCAACAATCTAATTAATTCAGATTAATGTACTATACTAAATGTCTTTTTTGTTGTAGTGTTATTATTTTAATGTTCTCTTACAAATATAATAAGTACTTTAGGATTAATGTATTGTAAATGATCCTAAATTCTTTTATTGCAGCAGCTGTGTAATGTTAGTATTTAGAGACTATTTCAATTAGCTGATTATAAATAATCGATAAACTATAAGTGCTGACTAATAATAATAATATATTTAGCAAACTTTTATAAGTGGCTTTTAGCGAAAATGGTGTATATGTAATTTTATTCCTATTTTGTAAGATAGCGGCTAAGATAGATTCTTAGCTCAAGCAAGACATATCCAAAATAGTAAGAAAAGAAAATACAATAATGAAGAAACCACATAAAAAATTATAATGAAAGAAACATAAGTAACAATAACAAACAATATAATAAATAAACAAAGAAAATAACACGTCAAACAATAAAAATAAAATTGAAGAATAAGTTAGTAGGAGAGTACTAAAGCAAGACATATCCAAAATAGTAAGAAAAGAAAATACAGTAACGAGGAAACCATATTAAAAAATATAATAATAAAGAAACATCAGCAACAATAAGTCAATAACAAACAATATAATAATAAATGAAACAAAAGAAATAACACGTCAAACAATAAAAATAGAAATAAAAATAAAAAATAAAAAATAAAATTGAAAAATAAGTTAGTAGGAGAGTACTAATAAAGGAAACTTCCATCCTAATCCTCGATTTTCATATCCTCCTATTTATGAGCTATCAAATAGAAGTGTTGTAATTAATTTTTTAAACAAATAATTACGTATTTGGATAAAAATGTTTAAAGTGCTATCAAACAATTGATAAGATATACTTTTTGTTAAAACGGCTAAGTTTAGATTGACTAATTGAAAGTTGGTCAAATCTACTTTTAAGTCAGTTTTTGACTTTTGGAATTGTTTGACAAATATAAAAATAACTTAAAATAAGTTAGGAAATGTTTGACAAGATTAAAAAAAACTTAAAATAAGTTTAAAATTACTTATTCTATAATACTTGAATTAAAGTTATTCTAATATTTTGTTTATTATATACACTTATAGTCTACAATTATTTGTAACTATTTTCTTAGGCTCTTCTTGTAACACCCTGTATCCTAGATAGATCAGATTGCTGAAATCAGAAGTTGCAGGTGCCACCGACGGGCACCACCCACGGACCGTAGGTGGTGGTCCATGGTTGGCCACCTGCAACCCTCCCCAAAAAACTCAGACATAATATTCTAAGGAACGACCCACAGCCGGACCCACGGACCGTAGGTCAGACCACGGGCCGTGGTCCTGGTCTGTGGATCGAAACCCCAGATTTCAACTCCCAGTCGCGAACGATGGTTGACCAGAACGGACCGTCGGTGACCCCGACAGATTTTAAGTCAGGGGTCGTTTGGTCTTTTCCCTATGCGTTGGACCCCTAAACTACGTGGTTTTGGTCAGTTTTAGCCTAGTAAACTAATTAGAACCTAGCATAATCAATTATTCATCAAAATCAAGCGAAACTTAGAGCAAAAATTAGAGAGAAAGTCGAGCAGCCCTAGTCCAAGAACGCAGCAAGGTTTCGTCCATTCCAACCCCAAAATCGAAAGATTTCTCCGTGGAATTCATCACCAGGTATGTGGGATTTCACTAGTGGGTTCCTTTCGCCCATTAGGTCCCTAGAATTCAGTCAGATTCTTGATTCCGTTGATATTATCTAGATCTAGGGCTTCTTGAATGTTAGAAATTGTTGGGTTTTAGGTGCTAGAATGATCCAAATCAGATTATCACATTATTGCTTCAGTTCTTGCATGAAATTCAGAACCATAGTTGTGTAGTTTCTTTTAGTTCATGAATTACACATGCTGGGTTAGTTTATTCAGTTATACATGCTCCAATTGTGAATGTTTCATTATTAGTACATTAATGTTGCATTTTCAGTTAGCATGTCAGTACTTTGAGCTATCGAGTATTACAGAAATTCAGGCATAATGTGTTATTTACATAATCAGTTGGGAGTAGACTTAATACTGAGTTGGACTAGGGTTCAGCATATCCTCATAGCGTACCTCCGTAGGTTTATAAGTCCCCTCTGTGGGCATTACATTTTAGTGATCACGCCAGTCATGCCTCTATACCTCTGGCATGGTATATTGGGTCCTCTCGATGGGGAGTATACATCGGACTCCACATTTAGCTCATGTGATTTTATGTCGGTTATTAGTAGCTCCCACAGTAAGATTCTAGTGTAGTGACCAGGTTATTAGATACAGTTTAGTATTTAGTTTCAGCATGTTATAAACTTGGTCATTGCATTCAGTTAGTTCATGTTCAGTATTTCCAGTATAGTGTCATGCTTATCTTACTTCATTGCTCAGTTATATGCTTTATTCAATTATGTATATTGTTCAGCTTTATTCTATCCTGTATGCTCAGTACCTTTCAAGTATTGACGCATACTCTGCGCTACATCTTCTCGTGATGTAGGTTCAGGTCCTCAGCTTCCAGATCACGCATAGATCGGTTCCCGATCTTCAGCTCAGCAATATCAGTGGTGAGTCCTCATTCTCCGAGGACGACAAACATGTTTCCTTTCTATCTTTAGTCTTTAGTTTCAGTTTTGCTAGATTTTGCTGGGGCATGTCCCAGCACTTCTAGTCAGTTAGAGGCTTATTTTCATACATAGTTAAATTTAACCTTTAGCACTTGAGTTTGACCTTTCAGTTTTTGTTAAACTCTCAGTTTTTATATATTCAGATAGTTTATGGGTATCCCCCATCACTTTCAGTTTATCTCATGTTTAAGCTTCCACACAAAATGATCTCATTTCAGTTATCATAGTATGCTTATGTTATGCCAGCAGGGTTAGCTTGGAGTCATTCGTGATCCTAAATCCCGTGTTCGCGCCCAGAGGTTAGCCTCGGGGCGTGACACTTCTCCCTCACAAGTCACAATCAAACTAGGGTTCAGATCGTGTTATAATGATTGTTTCAACATATCGTGACAATCATATTATAGCTAAGTTTTGACAGCTGCTTTCGCTATCGAAGAACAAGTAAGTTATCTATTTTACGATATGTGCAACAATCTAATTAATTCAGATTAATGTACTATACTAAATGTCTTTTTTGTTGTAGTGTTATTATTTTATTGTTCTATTACTATTATAATAAGTACTTTAGGATTAATGTATTGTTCATGATCCTAATTCTTTTAGAGACTATTTCAATTAGCTGATTATAAATAGTCCATAAACTATAAGTGCTGACAAATATTATTATTATTATAATAATATATTAAGTAATATTTTATTAGTGGTGTTTGGCGAAAATGGTGGGTACATAATTTTATTCCTACCTTGTAAAAATAGAGACTTGTTTACGATAGATCCTCAACTCAAGCAAGACATATCCAAAATAGTAAAAAAAGAAAATACCATAACGAGGAAACCACATAAAAAATAAGAATGAAGAAAAATCAGTAACAATAAACAATATAATGAATGAAACAAAGGAAATAACACGTCAAATAATAAAATAAAAAATAAAATTGAAAAATAAGTTAGTAGGAGAGTACTAATAAAGGAAACTCCTATTTATAGGCTATCAAATAGAAGTGTTGTAATTAATTTCTTAAACAAATAATTATGTATTTGGATAAAAATGTTTAAAGTGCTATCAAGCAATTGATAAGGTATACTTTTGTTAAAACGGCTAAGTTTAGATTGACATAAAAGTTGGTCAAACCTACTTTTAAACCAGTTTTTAACTTTTGGAAGTGTTTGACAAATATAAAAATAACTTAAAATAAGTTAGGAATTGTTTGACAAGGTTAAAAATAACTTAAAATAAGTTTAAAATCAAAAGTAGGACTTCCCATACTTTTTATTTTTTGACTTAAAACATTTAAGTTTGACTTTTTATTTTTGACTTAAAAACTATTTTTTTAAGTCAAAAATAAAAAGTCAAACTTGAACGACATTTAAGTCAAAAAATAAAAAATAGGGAATGTCTACTTTTGGTTTTTAACAATTTACCCTTTTTAAAAGTCATTAGAGCATGTTTGGACTGGCTTAAAAGCTGGTCAAACCTACTTTTAAGTCATTTTTAGATGTTGGAACTGTTTTGACAAGGTTAAAAATGACTTAAAATAAATTAAAAATGACTAGGACCCCCCTACCTTTTATTTTTTGACTTAAAAAGTCATTTAAATTTTATTTTTTATTTTTTAAGTTAAAAGTTATTTTTTAAGTCGATCCAAACAGACTTTAAAATATCTCTTTATATATATATATATATATATATATATATATTTATATATATATATATCCTTGCAAAGGAAAGTTGGATATCACGTGAAGAGAAAGTTAAGGTTTTTATTTTGTGAAAGGTATTTTGAGACCTAGAAAAAAAATTAAAGCCCAAATATCTTAAAAGTTTAATCAAATCAAAAGTGCTTTTAAACTAAAAAGTCATAATTTGAGGATGACCAACTATGACTTGATTTCTTATAAGCTCTTAAGGTATTTACCAAACGAATAATATGCTAAAAAAATATTTATAAACTAATTTTACCAGCTTATAAGCTTAGTTCAATACGTTCTAATAATTACTAACTAAACATAGATCGCTAAGAATAATGTACTATGTATTGAATTAAAAAAAGAGATACATGAGCTTCAACATGTGTTTATTGATCTTAAATTTCTTATTATTTGTCCTACTACAAACATTTTCATATAAACTCTGAATTCGCTCTTTGTTAAAATCCTTAGTGGTTTTGATCTAGAGTTACGTGAGATTTTTGTTGCTATACGTGCTCATTAATCCACCAGTATGTACGAAGAATTCTATGAAAAACTTCTTGATTATGCGATTTTTCTTTGACAAGAATCAAAGAAAGCTCCTAACCAAATCACTAATAGTGATGACAACCGATTGTGATTTGCTTAGTTGATTTCTTTGATTCTTCACTTCAAAGGAAAAGCTCATGAAGTCGTGATCAAGAAGTTTTTCATAGAATTCTTCGTATATAGTGATGATGGATTAATTATAATGAGCATGTATTTTATTGAAGAGCAAAGATAAATTGACAAATTTATTCACTAACTCAATTCTATTTTAATAGTTTGTTAGCTAGGTTTTCCTATTTGTTAGTAATTAGTTAGTTAAAGATATATTCTAGGTTAGGTTATGGTTATCTTTTTGCTGCTTTTGTTCCTATAAATGCAAAGCTGAACATAGGATTGTATTGCAGTATTTGTTTCCCAAGCCTTTCTCTAATTTCTTTGCCAAGAACCAACAATTGATATCAAATCCAGGCCCATATATGTTTACCAATGTTGGGCCCGTCTTATATTGTCTATGCTCCAGAATTCCAATTCTGGGTGTGCGGAGGGGAAAGGTGTATGCAGGAGGGGTCATCGGGTTCACGTGAACCCATGTTTTCCTCTAAAAATCATGTATAGTAGTGTTGTCAATCATATATTGGCGGTGTGATTGTTTTTGTTCCACCTAAAAAGAATCATCATGTAAGGATCTTAGTTTAGGAAGCCCATCAAATTTCTGTGCAACAATTGAGATGTGATTGTTTCGTTCGTAAGTTCTTTTCGGAAACTCTTTTGAGTTCACATCGTGACTTACCATTGACCCTTGAATTAATCTCAAAATTGATGAGCTTTGGCCTCAACAGATTCAAGTTCAATTAGGTCATCACTTCACAATGAATTCAGCTTGGCATGATGAGTTCTTGTTGGTCTAGCAACTCAATGTTGCTCGGACTCTTCCAAAATGTCAATGAGTGTGTTAGATTCTTCAAAAATAGAGCATTTTTGTATGATCCAACGTGAGTGGGACAACATTTTTGAAAGTCCGAGCTACATAGTCGTGTTACTTACAATATGCACGACACAAGAAGTCTGCCAAGTGGAAGTCCAGGATGAAAGAAGAATAACAATGGCAACAACAACACAGTATGATCCCACGAGTGGAGTCTGAAAAAAAAAGAGTAATGCGTATGCTTGTAAAGGTAGAGAGACTGATTTCCAATGAAATCACAACAACAACAATACAATATAATTCCATCTCACAAAAGGGTAACGTGTATGCTTGTGAAGGTAGAGACTGTTTCTAATAGAATCACAGCGACGACAACACCAATGCTGCAATATAATCCCATTCCACAAGCGGAGTCTCGGAAGGAAAGGATAACACGAACTCTAAAAATAGAAAGATTATTTCCGATAGAATCACAATGACACTAAATAATAATAACTTCCATGATCTTCATATTCCAACTTCATCATTTTAATTAAAGAAAAATTTTTCTTTACAAATTACAACATTATTTTACTTCCTCCAAAAAATAAAAAAATAAAAAATCAAAAGGAATTCATTTCAAGAGAGTAACTTCTTTCCAACTTAACCAACTCTCTAGCAACTTCATCAAACACCTTCTCCTTTTTCCCATCTCCGGCGAAACCAAACCCTTTCGCCACCAAATCTCCGCCATCATCCGCCTTGCTCCACTCCTCCACCGGCTTTATCACCACCAACGTGGCCCCCTTCATCACACATCCTCCCTCCGGCAAATCCAGCTCCGGCGCATACCACATTTTCACCTTCAACGCCGGCATTGTCGAACACCTGTTCGACGAAAAAACCTCCATATCTCTCCTCATTTCCTCTACCTGTTCACCATTCATACAAACTTCCCCTTGACCAATATCGTCCGTAATCACTACTTTATTCAGCAATTTCTTCTCCTTAATCACTTCTTCTAACAAACAATGCCGCGCTGATGCTGCTATTAACGACGAAATTATCCATACAATTCGCAATTTCAAATCCTCATTCGTCATTCGTTGCAACTCTAATTGCCTAATTGGAGCATCGCCATTGTCAATTCGATCGTTACAAATTGGGGAAAGTGATATTCCACCAACAATCAAGCAATTTTTCAATTGGCTACCAAATTCACCTTTCCATTTCAGTAACGAATCTGAATCACCAGCATTGTCTCCACCGCCATTACTGGGAACTCGAATTTCAACTTCCTTGATTTCGGTGAAATTTCTCAGTATTTCAGCCGGAGAAGAAGAAGCATAAGAACAAGTACAACAACTATAACCATCACTCTTTTTCTCCGGAACGAGCATACAAATCGGGTTCCATTGACTGATTTGTCGAATTACAAACTGAAAAGGCTTGAGAAAAAATCGAATAAATTTGTTTCTACTGGAAAAAAACAATGGTTTTTGGTATTTTTGTGATGGTATCGCCAGCGAAATTTGCTGTGTTTGGGTTGTGAGTAAGCGGAAACGCTTGCATAGAGATGAAGAAATTGAAAGAGATTTAGCATCTTGAAGTTTATCGAAGATTGTTAAAAGAATAGCATCTGGTAAGCGATCAAACAAATCTTCTTCATGTATTGATATCATCTTCCTTCTCATATTCTTTGCTATGGTTTTTTTTTTGTTATTTATTGAGAGGATTTTCTAGAAAATTAGTACAATGTTACACGTTTTTGGTGGGCGTAGTAGCTATTTTTTGACTAGAGAGGGCTGCGCCAAGGAAGACTGAGTATAGAGAGAGGGTCGTGTTGCGTGGCAAACTTATCTTTATCCGTTAATATCTTAGATAGTCACTTTTTTTTTCTTTTTCAGAAAGTCATTCCTAAGCTTAAGGCTCGAAAACAATAAGAAATTAGCTTTAAGGAATACTAAAAAAGATAGGAATAAATCTATGAATTCTGAAAAGGCTATTCTCACTCAAGGCATTTTTTTTTCTTTTCAAAATGCCAGATCACATTAAAAAATTTAAAAAGCCATGATGAAAAAATATTAAAAATGGAGATATATATGAAAAGTTTATAATTATAAAATGAAATGAAAGGCAAACTTAACTAATAAAAAAGATATTTTTAATTATTTTTCTTGATAAAATGTTTATTATAATGCCAAACACACCCTAGAATAAATTTGTACCCATGCTCTAAATCTTGCTACAATTTGTGCAAAATATATCTTGTTCCCTGTACTTTTTTAAAAAAAATAAACTATTTATTTTTTCTAATCTTTTACATTCCCCAAAAATGAGACAAAGAGATCTAAGATAATTAAATAAAAGTAAATTTTTTTTTTGAAAGAAATTAAAAGAGGAAAATCCAAAGAAACAAATAGGGGTGGAGTATGGACCACAAAAGGTGAATATTGGAGGATGAAAATAAAAATATATTTTTTCGTCATTAAAATACTTTTCTTTAGGTTTTATCATTAAGATAATGTTTTTGGCCTCATCAGTTATTAATTTATCATCAATAGCCAGAGTTAAATTTTGATTTTTTTTGGGGGTGGGGTGGTTGGGGCAATTTAATTTTCGCTTAAATAAATTTTACGCGATGTGGATTAAAAAAAAAAGACTCTAAAGCAATGTGAATTTAATTAATTTTTGTCCTTTATTTTAGGACGGTATTTAATTATTGTTCTATAAATTATGATTTTTAATCTTTGTTCTTATCGCTTATTTAATAAACAATTATGGACAAAATAATTTTATTTATGACCTAATTTAGCTCCGCATAATTTTAGAAATTGTTTGACATAATTTTTGTAAAAAATAAATTGTTCGACATTAATTATGTAATATCTAATTCGTTTAACATGAGTTTGCTTTATCTAACATAAGTTTTGTAGGAATTAAGTTATGTTTTTTATAACATAACTTGCGGGTTTTGAAACTAAACTTTGTCTTTCCAAACATAAATTCTACAGGAACTACCAACATGGGTTGTGGTGCATTGGTAGGAGTGCTTCGCCCTTAACCAAAGGTCTCGGATTCGAGTCCTGGATATGGAGAAAATCCTGTTCGGAGCGCCACCCCCGAATGGGCCCTGCAGAGCGCAATTTGGATTTAGTCGAAGCTCCAATGTGGGCTCCGGACGCCGGGTGGAAAAATAAAATAAAATTCTATAGGAACTAAATTATCCCTTCAACATAACTTGTGATGATGAATTAAACTTATACCTCGACACAAATTTCATAAGATTTAAATGAAATGACTTATGTTATGTTATAATATGAAAATATAACTTTATTACGAATAAAAATGATTCGTTATTACAATATCGTGACTTTTTTCAGCCACCATTTATTACTAATTGAAATGTTAAAGGAAAAAAACCACCCTAAACAAGAACTTTTATGAAAATGACCATGAATTTAAATTAGTTAGACTTTAATATTAATATAGAATAAAAGATATTATTATTTTTGTCTTTATTTAATAGCATTATTTTCATTTTATTTTTATTGAATCTCAATTTATTATAAAGAAAAAATAGCTAAACAGAGTCACTATAAGTCATTTGGTAAACATAATAAAATCTTTACTGATTTCTTAAATTTCGTGTATGATTAAATGATGTCACGTAAATTAGGACGGAGATAATAGCACCAAAACATAATCTGCCGTTTGGTGACGTGCTTGCAACAATCACCGTCCCTTTGCTCAAAGCAAAATCCACCACTTGCTCATACAGGTACCATGTACTTTTTTTTTTGCTACTGTTTATACTAGAAAAATTATTTTTATTCAATACTATATAGTAAATCAAGAAAAGAAAAATCATCGAAAACTAAGCAGCAAATTCTTCAGTAAAAAAATAAAATTAAGAAGAAAAAATGGAGCTTTGAAACACTTGAAGATTGTAACTTTTTTGATTCAATGGAGTGTTTTTCTTCACCAGGCTGGTTTTCCACAGCTAACCCTCATTTTCTTGGACTGAAAAGTAAGAATAAACTTAGTTTGAATAGAAAATGTAGAAGCTTTAACAAAGTTGGGAGTAGGTGTGTGAGTATGAGCCATACAGCAGATGAAAGCTCTGGTTTTTCTTACAAGAAGTTGATTCATTTTGCTTTAGAAGAAACCAACACACATACCCTTTTGTCCCCTTCTCCATTGCAGGTATCTAATTTTTTGGGTTTTCATTGTTTTCCACAATCTTTCATTATGTTTGTACTGAGCATGTGATTTAGTTTCTGTGTGAGTGTGTGTGTTTCTTTTGCTGTGTTAAGTGTGAAACTTTTTCTGTTTCTGCAATTCTTGAAGGAACAAAGTCTGAGTTAAAAAGATTAGTTTTTTTAGGTCGGGACTAAAAATTAGCCACCCTTATTACATTTATGAAGTTGATTTTGCAAATTCTTGAAGAAGGAACTAAGTCTTGAGTTAAAAAGATTAGCTCTTTTAGGTTGGTACAAAAAATTAGCCACCTTTGTTACATGTATGAAATTGGTTTTGCAAATTCTTGAAGAACGAAAAAAAATTGAGTTAAAAAGATTAGCTTTTTTAGGTTGGGACAAAAGATCAGCCACCCTTATTACATGTATGAAATTGGTTTTGCAAATTCTTGAAGAAGGTGCAAAATTTGAGTTTAAAAGATTAGCATTTTCAGGTTGGGACAAAAACATCAGCTTCCCTCATAGAAACAACAACAACAACATATCCCGTGTAATCTCAAAAGTGGGTCTGGGGAGGGGGAGAGTAGAGTGTAGGCGGACCTTACCCCTACATCGTGGGGGTAGAAAAGCTGTTTCCGAAAGACCCTCGACTCAAGTGCAACAAATCATAGTATTTACGAAAAAGGGAATATAACAGTAAAGAAAATAGGTAGTGACTGGGATTGTTGCTCCATACTTTGGAACATGTACAATTGAATGTACCGTTCAAAGAATTTCAGGTTTGTGGTTAGAAGGGAAATGGGCTGGTAACAGTAAGGACTCCAGAGGATTTTGTTAGAGGGGGTCACATTTTCACATTGGTTAGGAAATGGACTGGTGGTTTGCTTATATGGATTTGGGCAATCCTCCCTCACGAGCTAGCTTTTGGAGTTGAGTTAGGTCCAGTGTCATATCTTTACATGGTATCAAAGCCAGAACCTTCCCATTTGGGCTCCCGATCCACGTTCCAGTAGGCCTGGACGTGAAGGGGGTGTTAGAGTGGATTATAGTCCCATATTAGTTGAGGAATAGACTGATGGAATTGGGAAATCCTCCCCTCACGAGCTAGCTTTTGGGGTTGAGTTAGGTCCAAGTGCCATATTTTTACAGATTTTACCTAACAATTTATGAGATTGATGAAATACCACCCCAGCTGGTTTTATACTTCCATTTGTTAGTTTTTTACTATTTGATGTATTAAAGTTTCCACCTCTAGAAGCAAGGTTAATTGGGACGATAAATTGGGACAATTGTTGAAGCAAACAGCTAGTTTGAAACAGGAATTCTCAAGGAAGAGAGGTAGATAAATCTTTATTAGATCAAAAGTGTTGAATAACTTGAATTCTTAAGAAAATTTTAGTTCGCTTCTGGTAAAGAATGTAAAACCTTGTGGAGATTTTTTCTCATTTAGTCCAACCTAAGAGCTTATGACAATGTTTAGTTGAATGAAAACAAGAAGGATTAAGAAAATTAAATAAAAGATGAGGTATACCAAAGTAGTTGAACTTGGAAGGGAATCAAGGGGTTCTGGGAGGGGGAATATCAAGTGAGCACAAACAGTGAAGGGTGTTGGCAGTTAAAATATGTAATATTATCTTTTAGAGAAGGGAGTGAAATAAGGTGCTATATTCACTCATTTAAGGTGATTCAGTAAGTTGCAAATATGTTAATGATGGTAAAGCAGTGCATAAAGTGTAAATGAACTCAAAAGAAAAAAAAAACAGTTGCAAGTTGGTATTTGTGTAGCAAATAGTTAATTGTGCTTCTTGAATAGGAGTATAGGACCACAATTTTATGTTGTATAGTAGTGGTAATACAACGGGATTCTGTTATTTTTTTCTCTTTGTGATTGCTCATTTTACTCGTCTTGTTCTTCTTGTTGAACATTCTTGGCAATATCCGAGGGTAAATGTGCATTTCAACTCTAAACCAGCTACATGTAATTGTTGTTGTTTTCAAGTTCTCCTTGCTTTGTTTTGGCTTTTGAAAATACCGCCTGGGGGCTGTAAATCCCACCTCATCAGGCTCTGCTGATGAGTTTTGATGTGAATATAAAGTTACCTTTATCAAAAAAAAAAGTTCTCCTTGCTTTGAAATGCATGATTTTGCGTGCCAACTTTCTGCTTATTTCTTTTTTTTGGTTTAAGGCTGTAAAGATGATAAATTTCATGATATCTCCAGGTCACTAAGTTGCCTTTGAAATTCTCCTTTTCACTTTAACTCTTTACAAGGATTTAAGTTGTGGATTTGCTATTGTTAAGGTTTTCTACAGAGCTATTCTCGCCCCCCATAAAAAGGTTTTCTACGGAACTAATGCTGGCCAACTGTGGTTACCCTTTTCCCTCTCTACAGGAGAAATACAGTTCTTTGTTGGCCATGGATGACAAAACGGAGCTACAGATGCTTTCTTTTGAAGCCCCTAAAGTTCGACTCCTTCGCAGTCTATGTATTGAAGGGAGCGACGGCATGCAGGTCCAATTATATTCAAGTTCATGTCATAGCTAGTCTTTGGTTTCAGAAGAAAAAACTTTAGAGTACAATTATGGCTATTTTCTTAAATTTAGTATACGAATATAATTTCTAGCCAATTCAAATTCAAGTTTGAGGGATATCTCCATTCAGATTGCTAGGATTTTCAGTCTCTAGTCTGACATGTCGAGGCTCTTGCCTCTCTTGCCTTTGATCAAACAGACGTGAGGCGGAGGGGGCATGAGTTGGATGTTTCTTGATTTTTCAAAACGTTTACGTAATTCACTTGACTATCAAAAGTTATAGCAGACAGTAAATTAAATCCTATATTCCTTTTGACAAAGATTTGGTGGAATAGAGAAACAATCTTAAGAAACCTGAGTAAGACACTGCCAAATGCCTAAGTGAACTTAGCACTGGACTTATTAGTGGGAGCAGAGAACCATCTTCTCCCTATTGGAATAATGGTATGTTTTCTGCCTTGAAAAATTTGGCTCTTCCCTCTTTTTTTTTTTTTTTGAGAATGGTAACATTAAACTGACTCTTCCCTTTGATTGATTGATATATCTTGTGTCGATCATTAAGATATAAGGACACATTTAAAAATAACAGAAGTATAGTAAGGGGAATGGTCAAATGTGGTATCAAGGTAGTACTTTACTTTGAGAGGAAAAATGAGGTATGTAGAATTGCTAAACATCATTGCCGGTGCAATCTGGTAAAAGAGAGAAAGATGGGCTGTCAAATCCCATGTAGAACCAAATTACTTGCTAAGGAAGAGCTTCTTTTATCTGTTAATATTAGATGTGCAAAAGAATATTGTTAGATCATGCATGTTAAATTGCAATATGATGAACAGCGTACAAAGAATCTGTTATTTACATTCACTTATTTAGAAAAAGAAAACTGTTATTTATTGTTTAAAGGTTTTTGCTGGTGGAGATTCAATGTTGTATGGGAAGGGAAAACAAATTCTCATATATTATATCCGAGTACTTCGTTTGGTGCATTTGATTGGAATAAGTAGAAGGTTTTCTAAGGCGAAGAATTGTCCTTTAGCAGCTTCAAAATTTTGATTGGGAAACTCTTTTTGTCTGGTTCCCTTTCTACTTATTCCCCCAAGTCAATGCGCGATCAAAATTGTGCAAGAAATGCTAAGTTTCATTGTTGTATATGCAGATATATTAGTTCTAATATCATAAACGAGTCTGACAGTTCTCCTTGAACTAAATGAAGGGCATTTCATGCAGGTATTGGATTTTGCTGCATTCCCAAACCCGGAATTTGATCTGCCTATCTTCTGTGCCAACTTTTTCACTACTGCTAAGATGAACATAATTGTACTGTAAGCTATTCTTTTACTCATTTCATACTTTTCCTGATTCCATAATGACCATTTTATCCAACAAAGAGTTCATAAACTATTCAGGAGAGTGGTTTATGCAATCATCTTACATCCTCCTGGGTTAAATGGAGAAGTATCAGACTATGTTTCCCTGCTTTCCTCATGGGGGGACAGACACATCTTTGTCCTGCATCTAGTCAACTATTTTGCCCTATTGCTTAATCTTTGCCTATATATTCACATTTCACGCATACATGTTTTCACTACTACCATCCTATAAGGCTATAAATTTTATGTAAGCAATAATGTGGTATCTTGACTTGATCTTTAAGACTGCTAGATTATATGGCTTTCTTTTTTGATAAGTTGGGTTATTGAGCTTTCGTTTTTCTATCTTCTATGCTGAGGATCAAGCCTACCAAATATTATTTTATTGCAACAATTTGCACGTGAGCTCAGATGCATTTGCTAAACTATGATTAACTGACTTTATATTTCTGAGTAAGAATGAGGTAATAACACATTCAGGAATACCTAAAAGCGAAGAAATGAAAGGAAAATAGTTCTTTTTCACCTTGTAGAAATATTCTTATAAAATCAATGCTTAGAGATAAACTTGGCTATCTCCGTGTATTGTTGAATCGGAATTGTTGTTGTGTCAGAGATTAACTGAGACCGAATCCTTATAAAACATATGCAGGGACCTCAACCCATTGCATGACATCATGGATCAAGAAGATTACAAGGAGAAGTACTATAAAGACTTGATTCCCCTAGGCCTCAAGTATTCTGAGGTTATAATAATCTTCTGACATTTACACAAATCTTAAGCGTAACGATGTTTCAAGAATTTTTTTCAGAATCTCCTCTAAAACGATTATATGGTGACTTAACACAGATTTCATGCAGCTTTTACCCTGGGGAGGGAAGCTCACCAGCGAGTCTCTGAGATTTTTTTCACCAATAGTCATATGGACAAGATTCACATCTAGTCCACACAACCATTCAGTTTTGTTTTCTGCATTCAAGGATTATTACCAGGTACGAGTAAACTATTTCCCATTGTGCTCACTTTTATGTTGTTATAGCTTATTAGTAGACAATGATTGCGCAGGCCTACCTTGGTGTGGAGTTCGCAGTATAGGTTTGGAAGATATAATAATTGAGTAAATAAAATAGTATCCTCTCTGATATATAGTTTAAGCATTTAAATGAGGTAATTACATATCTCAGCGTGGTACAGAGCAGATAGAATTCTTGTGTTCCAGTCTCATTACCACTCACTATTAAAAAAAAATTCCGTATGCTTGACTCATGAATATTATTTGGGCACACCTGTGAGAGCATGTGAGATATAATTAAGTAAATAGAAGTATATCCTCTCCGTCCTTCCAGTTCCCGATGAATTGAGTCTGTCATCTATTTCATAGTAATCACGAAAGCAAGCACAAGTAGGCACCATGGTTTCTTTACTTCTTGGTGGGTTGGAGGGCTTTTGTGCATTATAACACGTGCAACATTTAGTTTAGGCGTGCCTCAAATGCCTTTATGCTATAGGCTGTGTTAAGCAAGTTTTTTTTGACATAAAACCAATTCTTTTTCCATGACAATAGTTGCGAGTTGCGACTATAGAGGGCAGGGCAGTAAGCTCTCTATCAACAATAGGGAGCTATTCATAGTAAAAAAACTATTAGACTATATGGATGATAGTTTAAGCTTTTTGTGATGTGGTCACACAATTTAACAATAGGCTTTTGGATGGGTACGCAGATAAGTGAAAGAGGGAGAGTAGAACTAAAATTTGACTCTTGTATATCTTGGTATACGCCACTATATTTTTGTAAATAGCCTCTTTTTTTCAAATGTTCTTATGCACAAGTGAGTGAGCTTGAGAAATCCAGGTTTGTTTACCAGGATTACTGTTTTATTGTTTCTGGTACAGACATGGCTTGGGCTAATGGACAGATCAGAAGAGGAGATGGATGCTTCTCAAATCGCTTGCAATTGCGAAGCTCAGCATAGATACTTGACATGGAGATCAGAAAAAGTGGGTATAGTTATTCTTTCATGGGTTCTCTTACATCAGTCTTAACAATACTCGTTAGCTAATTGCTTAGAGTTCTGATATTGACTTACATCATACTGATACCCCATTTTGTAGAGGCAATAAAAAGAAATAATTAATTTTAACCTATCCTTTGCCTTCTCTCCGTCTTTGCTTTCTTTGATTCCCTAGGTCCTTGGTTCAAGTTCTTGCGAAAATTGGAACACCAGATACTTTTGTCTTAAGCTAACTTTTTGCAGAATCAGCCTATTTCAGTCGATTTGACCCCTCAAACTCTCAACTATTTTCTCTAAGACTCTTTTAACACACTCAGGAGAGTATATTTATTTTATTTGTTGTTGTATGTGATTTAATTAAGCAATGTGACATTAATTTATTCCATGTTACCTGATAATGTGTCTTAATCTTGTATCAGCATTTATTAGATAGCTAAAAGAAATGAGTTTCATTCTTTGTGTTTGTAGTTTTATCATTTAAAGTTTTCTCAAACTTCTTCAGAAAACCGACTTGCACCAATTCCAGGTGATACCTTAGTTAGGTGGTTTCTGCTTGAAATTTTCAAAAACAGAAATTGCAATTTTCTTTTTGAGTTTTTGTGAACACTGTTTTTTAAGATGTTTTTCGCCAAAAAAAGAAGTTGCACAACTTTTTTCGCGAAAACAACTTGCACAAACAGAGTTCGCAAACTTAGTTTTTATCAAATTTAACAAGCAATGCCTCCTTAAGCATTCCAATCATGCTAATAGGGCATTTGGCCATGCCTTTACTCCAAATACTGAAATAATTATTTGCAATTTTGGCCAAGAAGTTTTGGGATTCTAGTGAGATATTATTTCAACTTCTAATAAAATATTGAAGTAGTTATTTGAAGGTATATTTCGAGCGAGAGTTTATGCAATCTTCAGCTTCTACACATTTTTCTTCCAAGTTCATGTTTAGCCACAACTCAACTTCTACAATTTGTTTTTCAACTTCAAATTCTTATAACATTTTCTTCAACTTCAACTCGAATATCGTCCAAACACTACTTGATTACTGATTTGGATGTAACTTCTCAAATTTTAGTTTTTGGGTCTCTGCATGCAGGACTAGTTCACTGATGGCATATAAAATATTCTATGCAATATATTGCATGTTATGTACTATATTACGTTCATGCATGTGTCCTTATCTGTAGTATTTAGTTAAAAAAATCTAGTTAGAAACCTTGAGAACAGGGATCCAACTAAGAATCTAAATTTTCTTAGAACTTTTCTTATTTTTGTGCTGCAGTTTCTGTCTCTTCCCCCCTATGTTGCTTCGGACTCTCCAAAAATGTTCCCGCACCCGTGTCGGATTCTCCATAAATGCACCACCTTTGGAGTATCCGACACGCACCCGTTGACATTTTTGAAGAGTCCGAGCAACATAGCTTTCCCCCACTTTGCTATTGTTCTTCTTGATCTTTCTGATGATACAAAATTCCCTTATACTAGGATCCAGGACATGGAGTTCTGAAAAGACTGATAGGGGAAGATCTTGCCAAGGTATCATTCTGTCATCCAAAAACCTCTACTATGCCTTGTTGTTGGAAGCTTTAATAATTCATTTTTTTTCCCTTTTTTTAATTACTCAGGATGTGATTAGGGAATTCCTATTCAATGGTGTTAGTGATCTTGGGCACAAAACATTTCTTGATTACTTTCCAGAGTACAGATGTGAAGATGGTAGAGTAAATGAAAAGCGCAGTATGATTGGCAAATCATTCGAAAATCGACCATGGAATGCAAGAGGAGAATTCATAGGTGATAAGAGTTAAGATAGTCTGATGTAATATTTACAATTTTTTATTTTTCTTTACGTCCTATCTGTCAATTAGCCGATCCCAACTTGTATGGGATTTAGTAGTAGCAGCAGCTGTTGTTGTAGTAGTAGTAGTCGTCTCTGTCAATCTCAATCTTGACAGTTTGATGCAGGAGGAGAATTCATAGGTGATAGTGTTGGATCAATAACAACAACGACATATCCAGTGTAATTCCACAAGTGGTGTCTGGGGAGGGTGTTGTGTACGCAGACCTCACCCTACCTTGTAAAGGTAGAGAGACTGTTTCCGATACCCAATGTAATCTGTTGCAACTTTCACATGTTCTCTTTATTCTTCTTTATTCAATCTCTGTCAATGTAAATAGTTCATCACATCCCCTAATTACTTTTTTTTTATTATCACTGTCGGTATTGACAGGGGCAATTACCATATTATTAATCGATCGAAACTTTAATATGACTTTTTCTGATCCCATATTATACCAGTATCTCTTTTGGTTCTTTAGATGGCAATAAGCTTGGAACTGCATATGTCCACGTCCTTCGACAAATTGAAAAAAAAGGTCATCAGTATGAGAAATCTGATGTAATAAGGGCAGTGTGATGCACTAAGCTCCTGCTGTAGGCAGGGTTCAACGAAGGGCTGGATCATAAGGTTAGATTGTACACAACCTTATCTGCTATTTTCGCAAGAGGTTATTTCCACCATCCGAATTCCTTCGGATCACATGGATGCAACTTAAGTTACACCAAGGCTCCTCTATTGTACACAACCTTACCTTACATTTCTGCAAGAGGTTTTTTCCGCTGCTCAAACCCGTGACTTCACATGACAACAACTTTATCAGTGATGCCAATGCTCCTTATTGGACTCTTAATTTAGTGGGTAAGAGCTTTTTCCTTACCTTAATTGAATTGTATTGCTCTTTGTTTTCTCTTGGATGAATCGTATCTTGTTGGGTGAGACTGATAGAAGAAACGCGGGGACAGCTATGCATAGTACTTCTTGACCCTGTCTCCGAGCAATGTTTGAGCTAACGACTCATGAGTGCTGACAGGTTAGACGAACGGATAGAGGGGTTGAGAAATGAGTAAATTGGGACTTGCATATCTTCATGCCAAGCAATAAGTTGAGAAAACTTGTGATCAGACAAGTCATCTGAAGCAGTCCTAATGTTACAAAAGAGGTAAAAATGCAGACACTTCAGTTTTTTGTGGATACATACAACACATTTATCTGAGAGATTTTATAAACTTTCACAAAAATATTTATACTAGTTATCTAACTTACAAATACGTACATTGTATTATACTTTTTACATGATCGAACCAGATAGCAGCAGCAACAAGGATCATCGATCTTTAGTCTGTAGGTTCGTTCTTACTGTACTCTATCTACTACTTAGTACTTACAAATACTCTCACCTGTCGAAAAAAGAGCATCATAGAAGTCAGGCAGTGGTTTTGACATCAGAAAACTCGACGTTTGCATAAAGATCCAAATTTCACATTACAGAAAATACACATAGCTGCAACATATCTGTTGGCATGGTAAAAATGTGTCCACAAAGGTAATAATAACAATATAGCATCGATATCAAATAAGTTGGGGTAGGATATAAGAATCTTCGTTGTCTATATCACTCCCATTCAAGCCAATCACAGTGCAAGATCATAAATAATTAGGTTCTCCCATTTTGAAATAGTAAAGAGACTACTAATATTTTCAATTATACCTTCTTTTCTGCTACTCGTGCATGGATTCCAAGAGAATATAAGTTTTTCGAGACAATTTTCATGTGGTTTTAGATCTACCTCGCCCCTTAACACATTCACTCAACATGATTTCTTACCTATGGGTCGGTTACGCCTATAAAGGTAACTAGGTAAGCTTATCACAAATTGAGAAGGAACAATTGGAGTACAAAAATGTGAAGATATATGAATATGAAAATAGAACTTCAGATGATTAAACACAACAAAATATCCCGTGTAATCTCACAAGTGGGGTTCGCGGATGGTAGAATGTACACAGACCTTACCCTACCTTTGTGGGGTAGAAATGTTATCGAAGCAGGATTATAAGAACAACCAAATACCAAGATACAAAACAAATGAAGCAACAAAAAGTGTCACATATAGAAGAATAAGAGACTAGTAGTTACTAAACACACCCGTGAAGATTTTCACATTCATGTTTATGGATATTAAGCTAGCCCAGATGCAGTATGACAGGAAACTCATCATTCTTTTGAGGTCAACTACTAAAAGAATTTACTTGAATACTATAAAGTTACCATCAACGGATGTGGTGAGATGGTTGGGGTCCTTTCACTTGGATTCAAACCCTGAGAATGAAGTACCTCTTTGGTAAGGAACACTTTATCCCCTTAATGGGCTTGCCTAACATGAATCCAAATTAGTCAGGTTAGAGGTTTTGGATACCTAAAGTTGTAAAAAACACTACAATGAAGTTCATCTCTTGGTGTCTAGTTAGTTAATGTAACACTTCCCTGATGAGGACTTCACCCTTCACTTTTAAAGCTTGGGGAGGAATCGGAAACTTTAGTATCTATAAAGTGTACAAGCAAAGTTTAACATACAAAAAGAACAGAGGTTACTGCAATTTGCAGTTCTCTCAATCTATGACTAAGCATGTCTAGCCTACAAGTCGTAAAATTATACACTTTTGATTCATCCTCTAAAAACATTCTAAATATTTAACAGTGTTTCAATTCTTAAATCAAATGATCACTACTATTCTTTTATGCTTAGATAAAGTCAGTTTGGTGCTATTACTCATTTTAGGTACAGGGCCAGACGAGCAACAGTACCTAAGAAAAATTCAAATGATCTACTATTGGTCATGTAACTATCAAAACTAGAAATCTAGAACATCATAAAAACTGAGGGGATCTGAAATTCATTAGAAATTGCTAGAAAAAAATGCTTATATACTAACAAAGAGTGGAAGGGCGAAGAAATATACAGGATTTCTCTACATCACTGACAGCATATAGGTGACTATCTATATTGACATACTAACTCATCAAACAAATTGTTGCATATAGAGTTGTTTTAGTGACTTACAGTTCAGTGTATGTGTATAGATAAATAGAGATCTTCCTCTGATAAACTGTATAAGAAATATAGTTGAACTGCAGTTAATTGCTGTGAGAAGCTCTAAATAGCTCTTGCCACTTTAGTGTATCTGTTCCTGGTCCATCACCCTGCATTATTTCATGGTTCAGTGGAAAAGGTAATGATCGGAAAACTTGCTGTCGACAGAACATTTGAAAGGTATGTCGATTACATTCAAAGAGTAAAGACAAAAACTAAGGTATAACCATTTGGTTTTGGATTATGCTATTTTTATTGTTATGTATGTGTAAGTTTTTTTATGGACATATATAGATTTTGAATCCCCTAAACACAAGACTAGGGGTTGACTGAGTGATTTAGGAGTTCAAAATTCATCTTAAGGTTCCAAGTTCAAATATCATTATATTTTTATTTTTCAAACCCCTCGGTGAAAATCCTGAATCCGACTGGCTACGATTCCTCCCCATTCCCAGCTCTTCCCCATTCAATTAACTAAAGTCTCATGTAGAACCTCTCTAAGTCCAATAACCTGGCCATAACTTATTTACAACACAATGCTTAACTCTCAAAGAGATAACAGACCACTTCGTATATGTTCCTCGTCATTACTTTCAGTTTCAGATTAATTCCGTCTCATTCATAAACAATTCAAAGCTACTTGCAGATAATATCATATATTTGTCAAAGAAGGCTGTAAGCGAGAAATATTTGTAATAGCTCAAGATAATTACCGGAATAGAGTTTATTTCATAAGTTTGTCCTTCTGTGAAGTCTATGTCCAATGCCTGTATGCAAGCTTCTGCAACAACAAGCCTACTAACTTCTCCAACAAGTTTATCCCCTAGAAGTATGCAAAACCAAATAAATATAGTAAGAAAACAAAAAGATAATGTCTCGCGACGTAGGAAATAGTCAAGATTGCTTTCACATAGATTACACAAAACTATCCTCACATAGAATGAATCTTAAGGTTCCAAATGCTTGGAAGACCCTATAGGTGTAATAAGAAGATTGACTAAAGAAAGCTCTGATTATCATGAAAAATGATTAACAAAGAGAGTCCTTAGCGAACTTGTTTAAATATGGGATCCTAAATAGACACTTAAAAAGTAATTCCCTCAGCTCATTACATGTTACTTACATGAAAACTAAAAGATTAGATACCTTGACCTATCAAAACTGCACGCCGTTCACCAGCTGTAGCTTGTAACAGTGTGTTCAAATCATATGATGTGTATGGTCCGTCTGTTAATCTACCAGCTCTGTAATTTCAAACTGGTGAATAAGCCAAAGACATATCTTTTCGAAAATCAAGTAACACAAAAAAAGGAGATATTTAACATTGACATGATCAGGTAGTTTCAGCTCTATTTCCAGGTAACAAGTTTTACTTATTATATAGAACTACTTGTAGTTATATTTCCTGATAGTGTAAACATTATTTTACACTGTCAGTGTATAGAAGGTAAGCTATTAGCATGCAGTCAGTAAAACACATTAAAATAGTTCGAGTACCTGATTATGGTGAACGGAAGACCAGAATTGCGAACAAAATCCTCCCCCATCTTCTTATACTTTAGAACACCAAAAAGGTTCATGATGCTACAAAACAAAAGTTGGAAACAACATTATGAGAGAGTAAAAGAACAAAAGAACTACTTCATTCTTAAGGATGGAGAAAATTATGTATCTTTGGTCTCATTTTGCTTCTCAAGGAGCAAACATAGTCACTTTAGACGCTCATATTAGAGAGATGATTAAACGTATGAAACTGGTATATGTTTCTGAAAGGTGTATGTCTAGCTTGACATCGATAAGTTCTCCCATTCTTCATCGTTCTTTCTCATGATGAAAACTCAGTTCATCACCTTCGCATTCTCTTTGTGATGCACACATAAGCCAAGATATCTAAGCCCTAGAAGTCAGTGAATTTGAATTCCACAAAAAGTAGCATTCAAAAGCTAATCTGCATTCTTAGTTAAAAAGAAGTTAACAGTGCCCAATCAACAAGAAATTTATACGAATTGGTAAATCATTAGATGAACTCTAAATATAAGAGGCATATTACCTCCAAGGCAACTCATTGAACTTTGTGACACCAATAGATGAAACAAGAACAATTCTTTTTAGTGACTTAGGCAATGCTGACACAAGGTTTCTCACGCCATCCCAATCTACACAAACAAATGCATGTATGTCATTGAGAAAGACTACTGCACTAAAACTTAAAAACAGCAGTTCTTCATTTTATATATTCCTTAATGAAACATTGCGACGTGGTTATATAAACCACCACATAAATATAGACATCTCACTAGAAAGATTCTAACCTACTCTTTCTGGAGTGTTATCTCCATCCCACCGCCTAGACGGAAAAGCAGTGGTCCCGGTGCAGCAAATAACATGAGTTACACTCTGAAAGATCAGTTGTGCACAGCCCAGCAGCAATTGAGAAACTTATAAGGCATTTTAACTTCCCAGGGAAGTCCTAGAAAGGTTCTAGATGTGATGAACAAACCTCAAATACAGATGGATCTATGCCTGAAGGACTCCGCGTGTCACCTTTCCATACCTATCAAGTTTGAGAAATCCTCTTTTAACAAAGAATATACCTTCCCGATCTAATTGGACCTGGGGCAAGGGGGTGGGGGTGGGGGTGGGGGTGGGGGTGGATAAGTTTGGCATAGCCATATAAGAATGAGACCAACCTGCAGTTTTTCCTCATCCTGCTCGCCAAATAGAGTAGTTGCTTTCTCAGGGTCTCGAAGAATGAGACGCAGTTTGACATTCCGATTGAGTAATGATGCTACAACTATCTGTCCTGCATCATTCATATAATACAAAAAAGTTAAGTGAACCTTAACCATGAATCAATCGTCAAGGATTCAAGAAAAGCCAGAATAAAGAGGTTGATATTTCTGAGAAAGAGGAAGAGAAATGAAAAATAACAAGAAAAGAACATAAGATCTCCATTTTAGTTTTAAAAAAGCGTACATTATCTCGAAATAATTAGTGGTAAATGAAGTAGATATCATATCTATGGCTAACACTTCTACAGTGCATAACATACATACTGAGCACCTTCCATGGTATGAATAAAACAGTGTTGCTTGTGCTACTCCAACTCTTTTACTTAGAAGGCTCGTTCAAAACCAAACCCGGGAAAATGACTAGAGAATGTCCATATGTTCGTTACAACCCTCATTTTTAGTAGAGGTTATAAGACGAAACAGCTTTTTTATTGATCAAGGGCCGACTGGTCCTGGCCAATAACAAGGATCCTAGTACACTCTAGATGCAAAGAAACTACAACAAGCAAAGATCTTAACCCATTGATCATAGTCTAAAATGATAATGGATTTGCCCAAGTCATAAATAACAAGTGAGTTTCATACCTGAACTATCACCAACTATTTGTAAAAACACACTAGAAGCTAACTAGACCAAGTGTTTGAATACAATGTCAAAAGGCGCGTGACAACTTAATTTACCAATATAATTCCGTCCACATGGAAGCTAACTCATTAATTTCATGACATGTCTTGATAAATAATTGGTGATAGTTTAGATAGTCCAGTAGAAAACTCGCAAAAAAGTGATCCTTCAGGTGTGCTTTTGTCTATTCCTCTCAAAATTTACCGCAAATGAAAACTAGTACTAGTAATACGGAAGCAATTTCATTTCAATTTCAACACAACATTCATATGATATTCATGTGACATGTACTTTCGATTGAAAGTAAAAAGAGATTGAGAGGAACAATACCAACGCCACCGGATCCACCAACAACAAGAACCAATTTGGAAGACGATGTAGGAGACGACGATGCCGGAGGAGAAGTTTGGGATTCTTCAGTCACAGCAGCTGAAACTGGTATAAATTTGTAAGAATTTGATTTGAGCTTCGATGAGAAAATCCTAGAAGTAGACGGAAACTGCTGCAAAAGAGGAAATTGAGTTTTTTGAGTGGAAATTGGAAGGTTCCAGAAAGGGGAAACAGAGATTTTGGAAGCCATTGTTGATGAAGAAGAAGAAGAAGATAAAGCGCGGGGAGTTGAAGGGGGGATTGAGAGTACTTGTGGTGGTAGTTGTCTTTTGAAATTGTGGTTTTACTATAATGTCCTTCAAATTGGAAATATCCTATTGGCTTAGGTACTAAACTTAGAGACGTTATATTAGAGTCATGCAGATATTAGTTATAAGAAAATATATGCATTATATTAGGAAAAATTATATAATTAGACATACTTCACTATCATATATATTATTATTACTTGTACTTTCAAAATATTATGTATCTTATCACTAATATTAAGAGTTTCCTACGTATCTTACACTTATATACATGTATTTTTGCTACCAGATACACAAAAATAGGGAGAGAGGCGAGTGAGATTCGTATGTATCCCGGATACATGCGAATATTACACTAGATACATGTATATGTATGTATCTGGAGTGATTCACATGTATTTAGGGTACCAGATACAATGTATCTAGGATACCATATACGATGTATCTAGAACAAATTGCACCTAAATTTAACCCCATGTATCCGAGATACGTGTATCTGGATGCACCAAAATCTGGTAAAATACGTAATATTGCAAACTAGAGTGTATTTAAGTAATTAGTCATAAACTAGTGAGATTTATTTAAGTTCCTCATTATTTTATGCATGTAATAGTATTGTAGAGATTAATCATTCATAGATTAGTATATATGTATTAGTTATTTCATTTTCTATTTTGCATATATAGATTTTCTTATAACTAATACATATATTAGTTATGCATATTATTGAAAATAAAATATCGTATTTATTTTATATATGAATAATTTACTTCTTAAGCAACTACCAAACATGGTATTACTTATGCATGATTTAATACCTGCATACTCACCTTCAAATCAGCTACAAAATGACCCCTTAGATTGTGTTTGGTATGGGGACAAAAAAAATCTGAAAAATATTTTCTTATTTTCTTATGTTTAGTTGGGTAAAATTTTTGAAAAATATTTTCTCTAGGAAAACAAGTTCCTTAAAATGAGAGAAATGACTTTCTTTGTGGAAGTAGGAAACACAAGTTCTATAAGTGTGATATTTTATGTTTATTAATTGTATCCTCCTCACCCACCCAATGCCCTCAACCCCTACCTCTTGATCATCTCGCCACCCCCGAGGCCCTACTCCCCACCCTCTCTCGACCCTTTAGCATTTTGCTAAATTACATATAAAAGTCCTTGAGATAATTTATTTTTTTTACTTACGTACCTTACACTAGAAAATAAATAAGAAATCAACTTATTTTTAAAAAAATATTCTAATTCATACCAAACACGCCGTTACTTTTGAACAACTAATTTCAACATTACTAATTTCAGAATTATTAATACATCCTATAACGAACAATCCTAACATCTTGAAGAAGAAAATGTGGATAGATGTTTGGTTTTTTTGGTGACAAATCAAGATATGAAATTATAGAAATTGATTTAACTATCTTGTTCTCAAATTCTTACTCTTTTGTTTACTCAATTAGTCCATGACCTCATATTGTTGCTATATACTTGTTTTTCTAATGCACCAAACATGAGCATACACAAATTTCACCAAAATCAAATGGTAAATTTTTTTGGGGTACTTCATTTGGATATTATACTTAATATTAATATGTACTCAGTTTTAGAAAAAATAAATCCACATCTATTCATTTCGGAATAATTTTAAATATGCAGTGTTTAAAGTTTTATATTACTACAGTTTAGATAAAAATAATGCAACTTAAGTCATATATGCAAGAACTTTAGACAAAAATATCTAAACTTCGGGCAAAAATAGCTAAAGTTCAAGTAAAAATTGATTGAACTTCAGTCACTTCTGAATAAATTCAGATATGTGGTTTCTGAAGTTCAGGCAAAAATATTGAAACTTTACAAATCTATCCACTTCGGAACAACCTCAGATATACGTAGAAGTTCAGACAAAAATAATAAAACTTTAGTTATATGGGTAAGAACTTCAAATAAAAACAACTTGAACTTTAAAGCAAAAATCTTGAAATGCAGACAAAATGCCTTAGATACGTTAGACATAGCACATAGCACACGATATGTTTCAAGCATAACATAATTAATATCGACATAAAGAAATTGTCCCTTTCATCAAGGGCGGAGCCAGATAGGATCGAGGGGTTCATTCGAATTTCTTTTGATGAAAAATTACATTTTTTGTACATATTCAAATATGTTTTTTTGGTAGATACTCTATATTAAATGTTGAATTCCATCGATTTCTTTGTAATTACCTTTTCATATTTTGAAATTCCTATTAAAATTTGTGATTCCGTCACTGCCTTTCGTCTTATTAAGGTAAAACATAGACCAATGACCAAATCCTAACTTTCATTGTTCGAAAAAATTCTTTGTTAACGTCTTAAGCAGTCTATAAAGAGATTATTTACATCACCATCTAAGATTAATTAAGGGTTTAAAATTATATTTAAAAAAATTGGACAAAAATACCCCTAGCTAAACCACTAGAATTTGAAAGATTGACAAGTGAAATCTAATGAGCAATTCATGAAATTCAAAAATTTACTAGAGTTTCAAGCACCATAAAACCAAAGCACGATTCATAAAGTTCAAATCTTTATAAGTTTTTCCGCATTTTGAGTAGAAACAATTTTTGTCCAAATTTTATTTCCACATCAAAGTATGGAAAAAATGTCTCTTATAGCTGTTCTGTGAGCAAGTTATTAACTTAGGAACTTCATCTTACTAATAAGAGATAATGGTAAAAAAAGAACATATCCAACTATCGCTTTTTCGCTCGCGAGTTTCATATCTTAACTATCTGTTATTCCATTTTCCTAATTGAACTATCACCATCAACGATTAGTTGTTCCCTTTTCCTACCTGTACCATCGTTCAAAAGAACAACTAATAGTGGGGGCGTAAAACTCAAAAAAAAGAAAAGAAGCAATAGTTCAAGTGTGTTTTCGACGATTAACTCTCCTAATAATGAAAATGATTTGAGTAATTCTTTAGGTCTTCTTATGGAACTAAAATCATTATGAACTTTATATAACAAAAATGAAAAAAAGTCACCACCCTAACATCCTCAAGAAAGGGCAATTAGAAAAGATTACAATCTCCATGAAAGTTGAGTTTTCACTTCACAAAAAGTACCTTCCTACAAAGTGCATTACAAAAGGAAAATAGGGAAGATGAACCAAACGTGTTTTTCAGAGTTCAACTTCGAGTAAAATCCCTTTGTTAATTGTAAACTTGTCTAAATTTTCATCTCCTACATCTCCAAGCTGATACTGAGAAAAGCGCGCGATCATGCCAGCAGATCACCACGCTACCGTTCTCCTCTTTAATCTTGTATCCTTCACAACTATAACTCTGCAACAATCTCCTTGCCTGCAACATAGCGTAATAACTCAAAGGCACGTTCGCGAAACCAGCTCCATCGAATCTTTGAAACCATTTATCCAACTTTTCGTGTCTCTCCTTCCGTTCACCTCCCTCACACGCTACAATGTTCTTAATCTCCTCGCCAAACATCATTTTCTCGACCTTTAGTCTCTCTAATGATGTTCTCTGTAGTGTGAATTCGAGACAATCGAACAATGCAGCATAAAAATACAACGACTCGGATAGCCTTTCCATAAGGGTTGTACCGTTATGATTCGAGTCTTGTTCTGTAACCACCATGACCTTTGGTGACAACCCCCACAATGCGTGGAGGAATCCGTCCATCTTTGTTGATGCAGTTGAAGATAGCGGAGATGAGGATGCTGATTCATTGCCTGGACTAAAAACATTAGTAGTCGTCTCTTTTTCGAGCAAATCCCCTAAAGTGTTTTGGTTTAGTATTGCCCTTTGCAAGTGAAGACCATTCAAATGCTTAAAACCCAAAGGGGATTTCTTTTGGGGTTCATCATCATGTGCAAGAAGAGTATGCAATTGCATAACTGAACTAATAGCTAAAGCCTCTCCGGTTTTAACTCGTAGTTTTTCGATATCAAGATTCTCCAATTTACAAACTACTTGATGAAACTGAAATGGGATATCAAGCTTTTCAGCTTCTTCTGTTAGAACATGTGCTATTTGTTCCAACACTTGCTTTTGTTGATGGACCCCCGTAATCCTCAAATGCGGGGGTCCTTCAGGGCGTGCGCTCAAATCCTGAAGGAGCGCACGCCACTGCAAGGGTTCGGAAGCATTAAGATCTACAATATGAACCATCTTTTCTCCTTCCATAGCTTCTATGATCGCTTGATTAGCGATCACAGAAGCTACTTTCAAGAACGGAAAGTACTCAAAAAACATCTTCTTCACAAGAATATCCTCAGATACAACCCTCAACTTAGTCGAATTCAACGCCTTGTAAATCCCATTCCAAGATCTCAAAATCCTATCAGCAAGTGACTCAGCGAAATACGAGGCGATTCGCTGCATTGTATCTCCATTAGGAGATGCAAGATGGGAAATTTGATCAAGTGCTATGTTAGCATTTTCAAGATTTCCATTAGCTACATGATTAGCACAAGTAAGCAAAAGATGAATTAGGTATAAACCTCTATCCTCAGATTTCAAATCTTTAAGCCATTGATATGGTGAACCACCAAAACTAGGTGAAAGTGACATCATTGGGAAATTTTGAAGTGGTGATGATGAAGTCACTGATGATGAACCATCATCTTGTAACATTGTAATTCTTGAAATCAAAACCCAAAATTTCCCAAAAAATCAAAACTTGGTGACACAAATGCCAAGAAACATAAACAAAAAAAGACAAATTTTGGCAAGAATGAGTAAAAAACAGAGCACAAGTTCCCAAAATGACAAATTTGGCAAGAACTCACAAACAACACAAAGAACCAAGAATTCCTTTCTGAGTAACTCAATTCATCAAAAACCCACAAAAAGCCACACAAGAACTCCCAGAAATAAGTTCAAGAATCACCAGTTCAGGAAGAAGAAAAAAACAGAGCACAAGTACCCAAAAGCTCAAATTTGGCAAAAACTCACAAACAATACAAAGAACCAAGAATTCCTTTCTGGGTAACTCAATTCATCAAAAACCCATAAAAACCAAAACAAGAAATCTCAAAAAAAAGTTCTTAGAACAAGTTCAAGAATCACCAGGTAAAAAACAGAGCACAAGTACCCAAAAAACACAAATATGGCAAAAACTCACAGACAACACAAAAAAACAAGAATTCCTTTCTGGGTAACTCAATTCATCAAAAACCCACAAAAACCAAAACAAGAACTCCCCAAAAAGTTCTTGGAACAAATTTCAAGAATCACCAGAAAACAGAGCACAAGTACCCAAAAAGCACAAATTTGGCAAGAACTCCCCAACAAGACAAAGAACTAGAAATTCCTTTCTGGGTTATTTAATTCATCAAATACCCACAAAAAGCATAACAAAAACTTTCCCAAATAAAAAAAAAGTTCTTGCTGGGTTCAAGATTTTTCTGGGTTCTCTGTGTGTAATTTTTTTTGGTGAAGATATAGAGAGAGATGAATTTGGTTGAATTAAAAAGGTGTGTTGTTAGAGATCATGCTCTTGTTTTGTTGTCGACAAAGCATGGGGTTAATTTTTGTCGGTAATATTTTTGTTTTTGTTTTTTGCTTAATTTTAGAGGAATATGGAATTTTTTTGTGAAAAACAGAGCCCTCTCTTTTTGGCATATCAGTTCTCTCCTACGCGTCTCATTGTTTTGTATTCTTTTTATAATTACGGTGTTCGAGTCGATCGATTAATTTTATGAATGTCTATCATCTTCTATCGGTAATAAATATCAGCTAATTCTCTGTCAATGTTAGAACATATGAAAAAAATTATATATTTTATTTTATTGAAAATTGAACCGGAGATCTCATTGTGTTCAACCCACGTCATTGACCACGAGGTCACGTTCTCATTATTTTTATTTTAAGTGAATTGATCGAAAATACTTTAAACTATCACATTTCCACGAGTTTCATATCTTATCTATTCATTATTTCATTATTTACCTAAATTATCACTTTCTTTATATTAAAACAATACTTTAATACTGAGTTGATCAACTATTAGTTTCATCCAATAACAAGCATGTGTAAGTCACTTAACATCGAAATGTGTTTTGATAGAAATAAATAATAGAACAACAAATAGTAAGATATAAAATTAGTAAAAAAATATTACTCCTAATAGTTTATGGGGTGTTTTTTTTTACTAAACTTATCTCTTTCTCTACTTCTAGGAAATATTTTTGTTGTTTTTCTCTTCTATTTCCACATTGTGAAGAGGAGATTCAAATGAAGTAGTTGGTTATGATTATTATTATTACACTTGTAATTATTTACATACTAAGCTATTAAATGTCTATATAGTTAAAAATATATAATTATCTTATTTAAAAATTTAAACCAATTTATAAGAATAACTCTCTTTTATATTTATTTGCAAAGTTTAAATTATTCGGGGGAGTAGCAAGTACAATCACCTAATAAGTACAATAGTTTCAATACGTTTTTTATGTGTGAACCTGATCTGATATCATATTAAATTATATACTCATTTAATAATTATAATAGTTAAGAAAATCATACATTCAATTATTTAATTATATCATATTTCAACACTTAATTCATCACAACCAACCCCCTTTTGCCTCTCAAATATGATCTTAACTCTTGTAATTTTTTTTAAAAAAGAATTCCAAACACTAGAGGATAAAAAGAACAGATAGACTACTAGATAAAAACCATGTACTGGTCTTTGCTTATGACAATATGTTTCAAATAAGAACACCCCCCCCCACTCCCCCACCCCACCCCACCCCACCCCCACCCCCAACACAAAATCCAAGCTTTTTTTTTTGTTGTCTCTGAGGTAATAAGTATAGACTATGGAACAACTTTTTGGTTGTATGTTTGTCACTACCTAAAGTGGACAAGGAATCAAGGTTGGCTAAAAGACTACTATATTCTTGAAAATACACTAAAATCCAAACATGTCCTAACAAAAGACAAGAAAAATGACATCAATTCATTTGTTTTTAATGTGGGGGCAACTCTGGGAATTTTGCAAGAAGAAAAGACAATTCAACTAGGTCTTTATCTTCTCTTTCATCATAATAAATACTACTTTATTTTCTCCATCTTAAATTATCTATCGTAATTCTCCTTCACACTCTCCTTTTGAAACCATTAATTAAAATAGCAATTTAACTATTTTTATTGATATTTGAACAATTATAACACTGCCCTGTAATTATAGTTAGAGAAATTAAGATCTCTTCAGATCTCTTATATGTAAGAATGAAGATATTTTTTTGTGTGTAAAAAACTATAAACGAAGATCTCTTGTTAAAAAGACCATAAAACTAATAAATAAATAAATCTTAGATGCTTTATAAAATCAATTCTTTCATCATAAACTTTTAAAACGACAAATAATCTGAAATAACTATTTTTAAAAAAACACCACATATAATTATTTGAGTGGGAGGAATAAGTAATACTCCTTCCATACCAATTTATACGACATATTTCGAATTTCGAGAGTCAAACAACAAAATCTTTGACTGTGATTTATTAGCATGCCTTTAAATATTCATGATTTATAATTCTTTTTATGTAGTTTTTAAATATACATATTATTTTTTAAAAAACTTTAAGATTATATGATCCAATTCATAATCAAAATAAAATGTTTTAACTCTCGAAATTTAAACAGTATCATATAAATTAAGACAAAGAGCGTAGAGAAAAGAACAGGTTAACACAAAGAGAAGATGGCTTTAAGGAAACAGACAAAAGAAGACAGCACATTGATGTTTTGTCCTTTACTTGTTAGACTCTTAGCCCAAAGGAATGGAAATTTTGGCCACTTGTTGATAAACCCAATGGTGATTTTTGGAAGTTAGCCAACCACTTTGTTGTTTCTGACTAAAGGATCCCAGATAAGTATTTAATGCATCATAAGAAACTTTGGACTATATAAACTTTGAAAATATTTTCTTTTTTTCTTTTGCCTTTTTGTTTTCAAAATTTGATGGTTAGGATGAGTAAATGAGACCTTTATTAGGTGTAATGTGTACTGATTATCAATAAATGTTGTGTTGGAATGATAAATATTTTTCTTTTTTTTACGTGTTTCATTGGTTTGTTTTTTAGTAATTATAGTGTTCGAGTCAGTTCATATGTACCTCGACTAATTCTACGAAATATATGTCGCCTCCTACTAGCAATATGTAGAAGATAACTTTGTTCATTAAGGCTCGACTAATTCCATAAGAATATCTGTCATCTCCCACCAACAACAAGTTTTTGGAAATTCTGTCTGTCAGGACTAGAAGAGATGAGAAGAAATCACCTAGTCTTTTACTCTATTGGAACCAGATCTAAGATTTCTTGATGTTCAATCCACGTTATTGACCACGAGACCATACCCTTAAGTGCATATTTCATTGTTTTTATTTTGAATAAAATGGTCAAAAATACTTTAAATTATCAAATTTTTACGAGTTTCATATCGTATTTATTCATTATTTCTGATTGAAGGATCCAAGATAAGTATTTAATGCATCATAAGAAACTTTGGACTATATATACTTTGAAAATATTGTCTTTTTTCCCCTTTTTCTTTTTCCTTCTTGTTTTCAAAATTTGAATCTCCCTGGATATGAGTCGTCTTTGTTAGGGTGTGCTTTACTGATGCAAATTCAAATTTAATAAGGCTTCAACATAGGTATCATGCACCAAATTGAAAACAAAAACAAAATGTATATTGATTGATATCATTTTTTCTATACTAGAACTTGAAATGTCATATATGACATTTATAATATTTAGTAAGCATTTGGACATAGAATTTGGGGTTTAGATTTGAAGTTTTTTATTTCTTAAAAATAATAATTATTAGCGTTTGTTTATAAAATGTGAACAAAATTTGAATTTGAATTTGAATTTCAAATCATGTTTTGAAATTCCAAACTCTAAAAAAAATAAAATCGAATTCTAAGTTGTGATTTCAATTATTCTTAAATGTAAAATTTGACTCATAAGTTTATATTTTGCAAATAAAGACTTATCGTTTTAAATTTTACAAAAAAATAATAAATTTGTTCAGCGTCAACAAATTGTCGGTAGCGTGTGAGATGATTATATTAAAGAACATCTATTTGTAGAATCAGTGAATCTTTGTAAAATTCTGTGTATTTAAATTTTTTTAATATCATGTAATCACAAATATTTATTTATAAAATAAAATGGAGATATGCATGTGATTTATTAATACAACGCCTTAAAATATTTTGTTACCTTGTTAATGAATGAACTTTGATTTGCTCATTTAATAAGATTGTATAAGAGTTAGAAAAATTGTGAGGTTTTCATGTTTATGAGAAAAAATACGGCTAAAAAATATTCAAATTAAACATACAAACAAAATTTCAACTTCAAATCAACTGATATAATTTTTAATACATCTTTTGCTTAAATTTAAAATATCACTTTTTTTTTTCTTATTTGATTTTAATCAAAAGATTACCATGAATATAAATATACAGTGTCAAATATTTTAAATTATATTGGTTATTGGTAAAGGATAAGTCTTATCTTAATAAATAAAACTCTTATCTCAAAGTAGTTCAAATGTAAACGTAATTAAGTTGAACAAAATAAAAGGTATACTTCCACCGTTCCTTTTAGTTGTTATATTGCGTTTTTCGAAAGTTAATTTGATTAATTTTTAAATTTAGATTATATTAATTCAATATTTTAAACTAAAAATTTAGATATTTAAAAACTATATAAAAAATACTATAAATTGTAATTTTTTGTATATCAATATGATGAAAAAATACATGATAAAATGTTAGTCAAAGTTCTTATCGTTTGACTCTAAAAAAGAAACCATGACAACTAAAAAGGGACGGAATGAGTATTTGGATTCTTTTGTTTGAATTTTGAAAATTTTCTAATGTCTATCGTGACCATCCAACGCGGAACCAACAAGTTCAGTCGAACAAGGTAATGAGTCTAAGGGAAGGATCAAGCTTGATTGGGCTTCTCTCTTCGGGAGCCTGCGCCCCGGCCTTAAGATAAACAGTAGTAAGACGAGAGAAAGAATCCAAAAAAGTCACAAAATCATTATAACCCGATAAAAAAAGAGTAAGGCCAGGCCCCCGTACATCAGAGTGAACTAACTCAAATAGTACATGCCAACTCAACAGTTTCAAATAGTAACGTATAAAAATAAAAATCAAATATTATTTATTTTATTTGAAAATTTTAAAATTAGATTTGTATTTGGCATTTTTTTTGAAAAAAATATTTAGAATTTGAATATACTTTTTTTAAATATGGTTTTTTGTCCCACTCCTCCGCTAATTCCAACTCAATTTCTTAAAACTAGCAAAATCACTTTAGTTGACTAGTTTACCAAAATACATATACCTTCGGTTCACTTTTTATTGTCATTTTGCGTTTTTTAAAAGTCAATTTAACTAATTTTTAAAGTTAAATTAGATTACATTAATTCGATATTTTAAACAAACAAACAAAAAAAAAAGATATTCAAAACCTATACGAAAAATACTATAAATTCCAATTTTTTGCATATCAATATAATGAAAAAAATACATCGTAAAATATTAGTCAAAGTTATTATCGTTTAACTCTAAAAAAAAGAAAACTATGACAATTAAAAGTGGACGGAGGTAATATAATCAAACCTGTATTAAAAGAGGTATATCTCAAAAAAAGATATATAGTCACATAGTGTGATAAATTAGGCCTTATATACGACCTATACATACTATTATAAATATTTTTTTCACTTTATTCGAAAATTTTGAAATTGGAGTCGTATATGGTGAGAGTTTTTACAAATAATAAATAGTTATTTGAGTACTTTTCATTAAAAAAAAAGCATGAAATATAACTTAAATGAGGCTATTTTTATAGGAAAAAAAGGACAAAATTTGATTTTTTTTTTTTTTTTATAGTAAAAGTGGAAAAAGTACAAACAAAGTTTTTAGTGTTTTATCTAAAATGTTCATTGCAAAACCCAATTTTCAATAAAAAATCAGCAAAAAGTAAATAAATCTCTAGGCTTCAAATCTAGAGATTTGATTTGATTCATTCAAGACTAGTTTACTACCGTTTGAGAACGAATAATCGAGGAAGGAGAGACCAAGGCTATATAAGCCCCACATCAGTTCCTCATTTAACCGATGTGGGATTCAAGTCTCATTCCTTACGATAATATCATAACATAAAAGTTACTAGCATTAGCTGCAATATTCATCTTTCAACATAATTCGAAGTAAGATTTGTAACGCTGAGCTAGACCAAACATACCGAGTGTACCTCCAGTGTGAAGCATTACCACTTCTGCACATTCCTCCTGACCAAGTTGAGTTGCCAGTTCCCAAGCAGCCAAAGTGTAAACCGGATCGAGAAGAATACCCGTTTCTTGAGCAATCTTTCGACATATTTCAACTTCCCCCTTCAGTATATTGCCAAATCTGTAAGACAACAAGGAGAAGAAAGAAACTCCCTTAGATATTCAGTTCCATTTTCTGCAATTCTAGAATGATTACATGCAGATATAGTAGGCATTTGGATAATATTTAGTTGAAGTTGAAAAAAGGCACGAGGTAGTGGTAATGTTTGCGTACACTCTACCCTCCCCAGACCCCACTTGTGGGATTCCACTGGGTATGTTGTTGTATATAAAAAAACACTTAAACTTGACCTCAGTTGGCAAGTAAACACTCCAACTTTGAGTAAGCACATCTAGACACCTCAACTCGTCTCCGTAGTGTTAGTTGAACATTCCAACTTACAAAATGATCATCTACACACCTCCAATATTTGTGTCACGTCAGAGTTGGGTGTCCACGAGACACAGTGGGGACAAGTAGGAATGTTTTGTTGCCAGTTGAGATCAAGTTGATGTGTCTAGATGTGCACTCTCAAAGTTGGAGTGCTTACTTGGCAGCTGCTGAAGCCAAGTTTGAGTGCCGGTTTATGTATTATGCCTTGAATAAAAAAAGAGTATTTGAAGTTGCAGTCGAGAAAGAGTAATTGGACGAAAATCTGACTTGTAAAAAAAAGTTAAAAGATTTGTGAGTGAAAATCATTATATCACTTAAAACACTCGTCAAACAAGATTTTTCAAATATTTTACCAGCATTTCAAATACTGATGTTCATTATTTGCAAATACTGATGAACAAGACAATATTTGCAAACATTGAAATATTATTGATTGTCAACGGGTAGTCGCTAGTCAACATGGAGAGGTAAGTTTGAGAAGAAAATATCTAGTTGCACAATGCATGTTTGTCCCAGACACCAAATACCTGGGAACTTCTCACGGTGAGAAACATCAGTTATTACTCTCTCAAAGACGAGATATGACAGGGAAAAAACAAAAAGCAAGAGCTATACTTATATCAGAGAATAAGACTAAATTACTTACTTTCTCGGAGAGCTGCGTTCAACCCAGTGCACAAGTCCAGGTTCCAATCCGGTTAGCATTTGCTCGCCGAGATGAAGAGTAAAGCATCTACAGAATTCAGAAATTAAACTTTCCTCCTTTTTCCGGTATCCATCAATAGTGTCAGCTAGCATAACAGCAGTGACCTCCCATGGGAGCCTAATAATGAGTTTGTCGGTTAGATAGACATTGGCTATTATAAAGATGGAGATAATGTGATGCATCGAGGAAGAATAGAAGAATCTCACCCTAAGCACACTGCTCCAATTCCAAGACCAACAGCGGTTGTTCCTGTGCCAGCATCTATAATAATTTTTAACTGCTGATCTTTCCCAAATAGATGATCCTGAGACAAGTACTCAACAAGGCGCACAACACCTGCAGGAAGCATTATTGACATATATAACTGAAGTTATAAAGGGAACACACAAGTAGCTGAATCTTCACATGCAATTAGCACGGAAAGTACTAAGTTTAGATAATTACATAATGGATAAGGTAGTCCTTGTTCTTTGGGAACAAACTGATGAGAAAAATAGGACAAAATTCGACATGAAGCAATATTTCGAGGCTCATCATTAAGAGAGTGACCCTTTGATGACATGAAAAAAAAAACAGATTACTGAAGCATTCTCTGAAAGATTTCATTAGCGATTACTTCTTTTCCACAAGGCACATGTATAGCACATTATTTAACGTATATGTTGTCACATATGTTGACCAACATGTAACGAGATCTCTTCTTAACAGTCACCACAACAAAAAAAGTAATTACCTAGCAATGCAGCAGCATCTCCAGCCCCTTCATTTATAATAGCTACCTTCTTACTCCTTTTTGTAAGAGAATCCACATGTGAGGAGTGTTCACCGCATCCATGAGAGAATAAAGAAGCCTCTAAATCAGCAAGTGAGAAAACTAAGCCATCATTTCCTGCAACAAGATGTGCATGCTTTAAGAGCATCTCCTCCCTCCTAGCATATAGAGATCTCGGAACATAACGAACATTTCCATATAATGTTGAAATTAGATTGTAACCCGTCAGAGTTGCTGGTTGTTCTCCTCGGATAAGTAAATGTGACTTCAATCCCCTTTCAGCACATGACACAGCTGCATTACAAGTAAACAAAAAGGTTAAAATGCAGTATCTATCTCTATCTGGCAATGGCACAAGTAAAATTTGAAAAAGAAGAATGAAATTAATAAATTTGGCAGTTAACCTGTGGCATGACGTACCAACAGCTGCAGCATGCGCACTTTGGCACCCTCCACATGTGACCTAGAATTTTAAAAGGAGCACAATTAGATGAAAATTTATTTTCCACATTCCTCAATCTCGAAGAGACTAAATATAGAGGGTGCTATTAGGTCATGGAGTGTCAGAAGACAAAATCTTTCTGATTAACTAGTCTTTCATTCTGCATACATGTTTTTAGCTTTAAAAGGGCAAAGCAAGCAAGATGTAGAACATAAACAAGAGAAAATGTAAGCAGGCGTAAAGGAAAGACGTTATAAGACTTCACTTACTTTAGTTACTTGTTCTACATTGCACAAACTCTCTCAAAAATATCACCAACTTAAATGGATGATAAAATTCCCACTTTGAACAACATTAGCTACTTAAATTTTAGAGCAACTATCAGCAGCTAAAGAGTTGATGTAGACAAAGTTATATATTCATCTGAGTAACAATCCGCTGATAAAAACTTCAGGAAATTATATTAACATTAATCTAAAAACTTGAGCAGATCTAGTTTGATCGTTGCTTTGTCAAGTCTTTTAGTTCCCCTTGCTCAACTTTTAAAGTTACAATGATGAACAGGCAAGTTAAATTGGTATTTTTGAATTTAATGAACCAACTTAACTTTTAGTACCCCTTTAACTTTAGACAAATCATACCCTTGAATTCAGTATGCTTTTAACATGCAGGGAGAAGTACAAAATACACAAACCACCAAGTTTTTTAATGAACTTCGATACCATGTTTATGGGTTGCTAAATGTCAATATTACGCAATGGATACATAAGAAGATACAGACTATTCTAAAAACTAGAGGCATCAAATGGTCTTACAACATTTGTCACAGAACTATCTTCCAAGAGAGGGAGTAGTGCATCCAGTTTCCTCGCCTTATTACCATTCACCAAAGGATGCAACAAATCATCTCTTACAACATAAAATGAAGATTGCTGTCGGTTGTTTCTCGTCATGTGATCACCCATAGATGGTTGTAAATTATTCAGAAAGGAAAGATTCCCAAGATATTCACCTCCCTGTTCAAGATCATCTTTTGATATCGTTATATGGTTAATTTTGGTATCTGGGCTTCTCAGTGCCCATTTTCTCTTGAGAACTCTGGACACATACTCCTCCTTAGGAAAATTGGATTTCAATGTTTCCTGAAACACAATCGAGGAATTAATATTATTCAAGAATTACTAAACCTTGAACTTTCATTCCTCATTGAAGATTTGAAATACATCAATTCTCCAGTTGTTAAAGCAAAATGTAAGCAAATTTCACCAAAATTATCAGAATATCATGAAGTAATATATTCAAAGTATCCACTAAAGCTATAGTTCTACATGATAGAAAATTGTACTTTTGATTTATTTTTTAATAACCAACCGACAAATCCGTTGTTTTGAACTTCAAAACTTGCTGGATAATGTGCCCCTTTATCCCCTTTCCCACTTAAATACCAGACTTGGTTCACAACAAGATTCAGACTCGTGACATGCGCCTACTATACATTGCACGATGTACTACCTTTTCCAGTGAACCAAAGTTGTGGGGCCAGATAGACTTTAACCTACAAATTGCTTGCTTTTCCAAAAGCATAATTTGTAATGTGCATACTTGCTTTGAAACTACCTAGTATGTTATGTGCGAGGGCATAATAGGACATGTATGCTATTTTGAGCTATTCTTATATGTTATACCTTCTTACAGTCATAGGTCGATCAGTGGTACAAGCTTAATCTAAACCTGTTTTACTATAAATTAAGCATGACATACTAGCATTTCATTGATTGAAGCATACTAAAGACATATAGCATTGTAGTACATGCTATTAATTTGTTTAGTCAAAAGTCCATCAAGTCTGTTAATTGTCTGTACTAACTTACTAAATGTTATAATTGTTTTAGTTGACATTATCTGAATCTTATATCACATTGTTAGTGTAGCCATCTTATCGGTGAGGGCCAACGGATTTGGATAGTCATGATATTGATGAGGACCTAGGAAAGCAGTCCAGCAGTCCTATCTACGAAAGATCTATGGCTTTGGCCTAGTAGTTTTATCTGAGTAGGGCCTATGGGTTGGTCTAGTGAGTGCACACACGAGGACCTAGCGTGCTTATGTGATTTGTTGCCGTGGTTGATAATCATTGAATTGTTTTACCTGCTATGGTTATTTATAGTATTTCCATTTACTCTGCTTTTGCTTTCATGCATTTATTTTAAATACTTGCTTCAAGGGGTAAGATGGAAGAGCAATTCGATGATCTTACTGGGTTTTATGCTCACCAAATCCACTTACTGCTCCGGGCAAATCGCTCTACTAGTGGCACTGCAGGACTTATCTGGTCTCAGTTCAAGGCAGCATGCCAAGTTTTGCTGAGATGAGCCAACCACAATCTGTTGGTGATGGCAGTTATGACACTTCTATTTTCTGTCTTCATTTCGGTTTCACGTTGTGTCCCTTGATCTTGTATTCAAATTCTATAGTAGCTCCTTAACTATACTATCGGGGTGTCAGGTTATCTTTCACACTTGTACTATTTCTTTTCAAATTCCATTGCTTATTGGATTTCGAGGCTTCACTTATGTTCGGAAATGCTTTACTTTAAAGTTAAACATGATTCTCGAATTGGTTTTGAAACAATGAAGTGGTTCACCTAAGGATAAGTAGTCACTCATTAGGTGCCAGTTGCGACAACCGGAAATAGGTCTTGACAAATTAGTAGGGATTTGACTAAATGAACCATTTGTACTCATTCTGCTCTACTTAGGTTCATTTATCATAAGATTCACCATAATTAGACTGATTTTAAGCTGGTGATTAACCCACTGATCTTCCTCCTTTAGCTGATGTTTGGGACTGGCAATGGTTTGTCAAACTCACATAGATGGTTTATTCAAGATTCCTTAACTCTGAATTCTCATAACTCATAGTAACACATCAATTATTTGAACGTTAAAGCAAAATTTAAACCACTTAACCAAGTGTCCACAAAAATAATCGGTGAATTATTCGAAATTAAATCAGTTATACTGAGAAACCTGACAATTTAGAAAAACACTAAAAAGAGTCAAAGTTCTCAAAAATGCTCTCAATGGATAATAGAAAATAGCTAAGTAACTTATGCTACATCATCCAAAATATGTCAGGATTGTTAAGAGTGGGACAATCCTCAACCTACGAACTAGGTTTTGGGATTTAGGCCCAAAATCCATTCTTTAACATAGTATCAGAGTCAACCCAATCCCAATTCTTTGTTCACTGATGTTGATCCCCATATTATATTGTCCACACTCCAACTAATGAGCTCTGGGTGTGCAGAGGAGTGTTAAGAGTCCCACATCCGATTAGGGACGGTTAATTGATCACATTATATGGACTTGGATAATCCTCACCATATAAACTAGCTTTTGGAGTTGAGTTAGACCCAAAATCCATTCTTTAACATGGTACTGGAGTCATACCCATCCTAGTTCTTTGTTCATCGATTTTGGGCCCCAATGTTATATTGTCCACACTCCAGTTAATGAGCTCTGGATGTGCGGGCGAGTGTTGAAAATTCCCAGATCCAATATGAGATGGGTAATTGGTCTAGTTATATGAACTTGGACAATCCTCACTCCATGAACCATCTTTTGGAGTTGAGTTAGGCTCAAGATCCAAGTATCGCAATCAGGCTCATCCCAATTCTTTGTTCACCAATGTTGGGCCCCATATCATATTGTTCTCAATTTCACTAAATTGACATTCAAGGTCAAATAGTGTTAAGGTGAACATGAATACACATTCTAGCTCAAAATTTGGTTCAAGAACTACCAACACCATTCAAAATATATCTATTAATCAGAGTTCTTACAGTTCTTAACACAATTATACTCTAATTTCAACAAACACAAGTAAAAGTTTGAATCTTTACATGAAGAATGTGGTAAAAAGGAAAGATAAAAAACAAACCTTGATACCATTAGGAGATGAACCACAATGAAGGTTGAATGCAGAAGATAAAATCATCCCATTTCTTGTCAGCTGCAATTGAAACTTTGTGCATTTCAACATTTTTCTCTTCAATTTTCAAGAATCATCTGTCTCTCTCTGTAACAAGAAGTGAATTGATATTGCCAGAGATGTTATTTCAGCCGCCAAGAGGTCTATTTGGGCTAGTGATAATTTACCAGAAAAAAATTAGTCATAGAAATTAAATATTATTTTATTCTATTTATTTGGAATAATATTTTATATAAATATTGAAGTTGAAATTTATTAACTTAGGGTTGGGCGTTGGGTATTTCGTTCGGGATTTTCAAATTTTGGGTTTGATAATTGATAGTTAAAAGTAGATATCAGATATCAAATTTTTAACTTTTGGTTCGGTATGATATTCGATAATACCGTTTTGAAGTTATAGCCGATTGTATTACAAATTATAATATTATTGCTCCAATTATTTTTATGTGGAGATACGATATAATAGAAGATCAACAACTAAGTAGACACCAAGAAAAGTAATTGACACAACTAAAAGATTTATGTATTTTTGTTATTTATGTTTTAGTCTTTAACTTTCTCTTTAGACTTGTACTAATAAATCATGAACATGTTTGATATATGTCCTTCATTGAGTAAATAATTCGTATTTGAAAAATACCGAATACCAAATGATTCTGATGTCTCATATCATACCATAATTCTAAAATTTTACTCTCGAATATCATACCAAATACCAAATCATGAATTTTTTTAATTTTGTGGGGTAGTTTAATTTCGATATTTTATGTCCACCCCTATTATATTTGATTATAATTACTGTAAATGATATTTGGTTGTTTGAAAGTGAAAGGATTTTGGGTATTTTAAAATATAATTTTAAATTTTTATGATCAGACTTTGATTTTTAATAAGATGAAAAACATTTTTAATAAATAGGTGAATAGTCAAATGACTCATTAAAATAGTGACTTATTTTTAAATTTAAATTTAAAGTCAACTTTTTATTTTATTTTTACGTGAAGCATTAAGGAGTCGTTTGGTCGATGCAGTAGAAAAATAATAGTGTATGTATTAATTTTATATATTATTAATAATTTATTTGGTAATTTTTTTAAATATATGTATAACTAATACATTGTGGTCTATAATGTCTTTCAATTTTTATTTTTTTGGGTGTGTACAAGTAGGCATTTGAATATGCGTTATAGAATAATGATATGAAATCAAACTAATATGTGAAAACTATAAAAAAAATTCTAATTCTTACCCAATCCTATAAAATGAACAAACAATAGTTCATAAACAAAAATATCAGAATATCCTAAGACGTTGCATTAATGAATTACATATCTTTACTCTTGTGATTACAAACTTTCAGATACACATAATTTTATAAAAAATTACTAGGCAACAATACTAACAACTAATTTTTCTTTAATATAATTTTTTTACATGTACGATACGAACAATCTCTTCATATCGAAGATGAATCTTTTTTCCGCAAAATTTTAAATGATGGTCTATGAAATATATACTTTGATTTAACTACTACAAGCACAAAAACGACGACGTTACCCTTTCTCAAATTCTATTTTTCTAAAATTTTCATTTTTTTAAAAATGCATGAAATCCCTAATATATAAAAGTTCAAAAAACATGTGTCTCTTACTGGCTCTGGATTCCACCGCCCTAACCCCACCGTCATCGCCACCGCAGCTGTTCGCCGCCGGTAGCTTTTCACGGCAGTAAAGGTAAATTGTTCCTTCTCTATTTTATTGTTGTTGTTGTTGTTTTTAGAAAGCATAAAGCATCAGACACTGAATCCAACATGAATTTTGTGAAAAAATAAATTCTGTAAATAGTTTAGCAATACTTGAATAGTTCGAACTTTGAAATTCTGTTAATGATAGCAGTATTTAGAGAAATTCTGAGTGAATTGAGAAGTTATTCTACTCTGTTTATGAAAGCATGGAGTTTTAACCTATCATTTCAATAATTAAAAAGGGAACAATGGAAAAATTTAAAAATTTTCAACCAAAAAAGATATAGATTTCATTGACTATGGAAGTTAATGGAAATGTTATATACTCAATAACAAAAATGCAGACCTTAACCCTATCTTGTGGAGGTAGAGAGTCTTTTTTTTTCCGAAAGACCTCAGGTTAAGTAACACATAGCAAAAGTGGATTTAAAAGGAAAAAACAGAAGTAATGAAGTCATCGGAACATTCTAAAGCATAGAGAGGAAAGGATCAGTAATCACAATAAAATAATATGATAACTAAAACACGATAAACAACATGTAGTAGCAGAAATTGAGGGACCAAAAACTATGAGAAAATATGTCATATCCTCATTTAAGCTTATACTGGAGTAATGGAAAGAAATTAATTTTTATTTTGTTGGTCGGCATATGTTTTTGCAGTTAAATTTTCTTATAGTTGCTCAACTAGTTTCTAACTACTTGTGCATTGTATTTTATTATTTCTAATGAGGCTACCTGTAGAAAACAATCCAAAAATAAGTTTCCAAGGCCAAACAATGGGTAAAATGTCAAGTTTGTTTTTCTCCCTATACACTGATTTAACAGAGAAAATTCCTTTGTTCCGCAGCTTCTAGACTGGTTTGTCTGGTGTAGTAGAAGTTCCTGTGAAGGAATTTAACACCTGTAGCAAATCTGTGACACTACCAATTTTCCAATCATTTAGAGCGCTCCTATACAAAAGGTTTCACCCTTGTTCTGTTCACACTTTTAAGACTGATAAAGGTTTAAATCCTGGAATAAAGTTCTAAGATTGCTTTGCCAATCCAGTGAACTTACCACAAGGAAGTTTTTACCCCATCACCCACCTGTATGCTAAAATTATCACTGCATTCATTCCACTCCCTTCTAACAGTTTTCCATAAACTGCATCCATATGTAGTCTTCACTTCTTTTGTTGCCAAGTGCTTCATCAAACCATATTTCTGTGCTATGCACTTCTTCCAGAGGGACCTGTCCTCATTACAGAATCTCCAGATCCATTTTGGGAGAAGACACTAGTTATGGAATCTGAAATTCCAGCTGAGACAAAAACACCAGGTGATTTCTTCCCATATGTTCTAGTCTTGGTAGACAAAATTACATGGTTCTTGTTGTTGCCGGTGGGAGGTGGAATTAGTCGAGGTGCGCTCGTAAGCTGGTCGAATACCACGGTTATTAAAATAACACGCCAAATAGTCATCTGCATGAGGCAAATGTGTGATCTCCATGCATTCACCTCTGTTAGTTTGAGACCAAACCCCTTAATTCATCCATTAAAGTTGGCTTTTCTGATCATGTAATTTAGCCCCTTCATGGCTAGTTAAAAAAAAGAACACAAAGGATCTCTTTGTCTCAAACCCCTATTGGATTGAAAGGAACCTTCAGGACTTCCATTTATTAGGACAAAAAACAACACTGGATATGCAACCCATGTTTCTTAGTATGTTATTAAGGAAAGCCCAATTGACATGGTCATAGACCTTTTCAATATCCAGGCCTTTTCCATTTCACTCTAGAGTCCACCAACGCATTAGCAAGCAAAGCTGCATCCATAGTCTGTCTACCCTGCAAAAAGGTACTTGATGGGCATCCAGTAGTTTCTCCATGACAGTCTTCTGTCTTTCTGTGAGTAGCTTGGATATGACCTTGTAAATTCCCCCTATTAAACTTAAAGGTCTGAAATCTTTTAATTTTTGAGTTCCAAACTTCTTAGGTATTAGAGCTATGGAAGTAGCATTGAGAGACTTCTCAAAAATCTCATCCTAACTTTTAATTTTTGAGTTCCAAACTTTTAATTTTCTGTTGGAAGATTGTACAAAAGAGACCTGGCAACACAGGGGGGCATTTTCGGACCTTGGAAACGAATCTGGAAGTCCAGCACTCCAACCAAGATAAAGTGTTTCACATGGTCGGTGTGCAAAAGAGCATGCCTGTCTCAGGAGAGACTGAAAAAAAGAGGATTTTAGATTGTTTCTAGGTGTTTCTTCTGCCATGAAAAGGAGGAAACAAACAATCATTTGTTCCTTCACTGTAGAGTGACTGCCCAAATATGGTATATGTTTCAAAGCCTTATCCAAGATCCTTGGGTGATGCCTGACCTTATGGCAGACCTACCAAGCTGTTGGATGAGAAGAAGGGGGAGTAAAACACAAAAAATGGTGGAATCTAGTTCCATCTTGCATATGGTGGTCAATTTGGAAGGAAAGAAACAATAGGTGTTTTAAGAATATTACTAACCCAATGCAGAAAGTAAAAGAAAACTGTATTAATACTCTATACTTTTGGTGTAAAGAAGTGGGTACATATGGAGTAGATCAGTTAGTAGATTTCCTAGGCTCTTTGTAATCATGACTAGCCTTGGAATTTTTTGTTTGCTTGCCAGCATACCCTCATTGCTGATGAATACGACTTTAGAATTCTCAAAAAAAAAAAAAAAACATCTTTAGAGTGTTCTTCACCCGTTAGGAACCTACTGCAAAGCTGAAATTCCCTCTTTTGGAGGTTGGAATGAGTGAGGCAAGCTTCCCTAGCCACAATCCAAAAAAGCAAAAGACCTTCGAAAGAGCCTTGCTGCCAGGTGTTTTTCCAAGACCAACAAACTGTTATTGCTTCATACCAACAAGCTGTTGCAACTTCCAATTGTAAAGAGACCTTTGGGATGTTCCATCCTTCTGAAGAAAACATTGTTAATTCATAGGAGAAAACATACGTTGCTTTTAGGCAACCATTTTCCAATAATCGATCAATGGTCTTATTGAGATAGACGAGAGAATGCGTATAATCTAGAGTGAAGTTAGAACTTTTTTAGTTAAAGTTGGATTTGAATATGCTTCACGCGTGTTTAAATTAGGTCTGCAATCGACACTACATAAGTTTGATAGAATTTGGTAACCACATCTAAGATGTAGGTGCTAGTTACTAATTATAATATTAATTTTGATTCTTTTATTTTTGGCTTAAAGCTCTATCTCCTCGAAAAATTCTCTGATCCAGATGGCAGAAAAGAACCATATTTATACCTTTTCTTATTAGAGGGGTTACCATATGATAAACTATCGAAGAAATTAGGGTAAAACTGATGTGATCATGACATTGTAAGGTAAGTACTTGAGATGGGGCGGATGCGACTTTGCTCAGTTGGTTTGGGTGGCATATGCTTCATCATTGTTTAAGTTAGGCCACCATATTTACACTACAATTGCCTTATAAGAAGATAATGTTAAGATAAGTTAAGAATAGGTTTGATAAAATTTGGTAACTGAATCTAAGTTGCAACTGCTATTTAGTAAATTATTAATGTTGGTTCCTTCAGAAAACAATAACTGACGAGTCTTAACTCACAATAATTTCAAGAACCTTTTTCTGTCATTGTCAGCCACCACTTGTAGATCATGCAAATTCGAACAAGATTTAACTTACATATATTGATAGTGTCGTAAGTTTTTTAATTTTCAGAATATTTTAACATGTTACTAGTTACATGCCTTTGTCTTTTCAGGTTACTAAACATATTATGGACGGTTACCTGCAAATATCTTTTAGTTGACCTGATAGTGTACAAAAATACAGTCTTGCGTACCCCGAGAGCTCCCCAACTCTTCTATATGCTCAGATACTAAAGATCTATGAAGCCACAGAGAGAGATTCAGAAAATCAGAATTACTGGTTTGTCTGAGAGCTTTTGAGTTTCTTTTCAAGGTATGTTGAATTCTCAAGTTTTTCTTTTCTGGCCACCAGTTACATTTTTGAAGTAATGTATGTGTGACATGCAAGTTTCTGTGTGCTTCTACATGCACAAAGAAGCACATTTTAAATTTTTTATGTGTAGATTCTACTGCTTTAGGTCTGCTCATTTTTTAATTTTTTGAGCATTTCATCTTTTGAACTATATCAAATTCATTGATGGATTTTGACTTCTCTAATGTATGGAAATTTTCTATTGGAAAGTTTAGTGAAAGAAATGGCATAAAAAAATTGAATCTAGGATTTTAAGTGAGTGGGTATAAATTCTGCTGCACCAAGTCTTCATCTGTGATAAGGGATACACAAGTTAGTACCATTGTCGTAAAGGTGTACGATCAATTCCTAATAGCAAAGCATATTTGTCAGGGAAGCATGTTCCAATTTATATGGTACAGTTTGAACTTCGAGATCGATCTTTTAAATTGTGATCATAAATTTGGACATGGAATCTTTGAAGTTCTGTTGAAATCAAATTTACATATTTGGAAATTGTGCAAAAAGTACTAAAAGTCATAATAATTGATAATTCAAAATATTTAAAAGGCGTATGAAAAAATCACAGTAAAAACTCATTTGACTCTCGAAATTCGAAAGGTGCCACATAAATTGGGACAAAGGGAGTATTTTTTTTTTCATTTCCTTTTTGTCCCAATGATATGGGATTTTGGACTCAGCAGTTTGTTTATTTCTTTTTATTTGAATTTCCTTCTGAAACATCGGAAGAGTTGGGATACGATCACATTATATTGCTAAAAGCTCATTAAACAATTTTATATAAAAATAAAGAATTTCTTATCATGAATGAAGTGTATGCATGTCTGGTCTAATGGACTTCTTGTGCTTTTTTTTGGTTCTCTTTCATGAAGCTATGGCCTCCAAGGATGAACATAAGGAAAATGAGGCAGTCGAGGAACCCTCAGAAATTGCCAGAGTCGAAAAATCCATCAACCCAGTTGGTGAAAGTTCTGTTATCTTGCCGCGTGTTGTGCGTATTTACATGCCGGACAGTGATGCCACAGACTCATCTAGTGACGAGGAGGAAAAGCTTCAAGGAGAGAAGTCCAAGAGACATGAAAGGACGTGTATAAAGGAAATCATCATTGAGAATGGAAAGACCAGGGTCATTTCAAAGAAGACGTCCAAAGAGAAGAAAGATATAAAGCTGTTCCAAGAAAATGCGAAGAAGTACAAAGGAGTTAGACAACGGAGATGGGGCAAATGGGCAGCAGAGATCCGAGACACAAAAAACAAAACTCGACTTTGGCTGGGCACTTTTGACACTGCTGAAGCAGCTGCTTTGGCTTATGATAAGGCAGCCATTGAAATCAGAGGTACTAAAACTTTCTTAGAGTGAGCAGTTTCGTTTCTGTTAGTTTATTTCTTTTTTATTTGAATTTCCTTCTAAAAATTTCCGAAGAGATTGGTACGATCACCTCATATTGATAAAAGTTCATCAAACAATAATACATAAAACTAAAGAAGGAATTTTTAATCATATATGAAGTGTTTGCATGTCCGGCCTGATGGACTTTTCCTTTCTTTTTCCTTTTCTTTGCATGAAGCAATGACCTCCAAGGAAGAGCTTCAGGTAAAAGAGGGAGTCAAAGAACCCTCAGCAATCGACGTAGTCGAAAAATCCAGCAATCAAGTGGGCGAAATTTCCCAAGTCTTTCCGCGTCTTGTACGTATTCACGTGCCGGACCATGACACAACAGACTCGTCTAGTGATGAGGAGGAGAAGGATGAAGAAGAGAAGTCTGAGGGACATGAAAGGACATGTGTAAAGGAAATCATCATCGAGAATGGAAAGACCAAGGTCATTTCAAAGAAGAAGTCCAAAGAGAAGAAAGATTCAAATCTGATGCAAGAAGATGTGAATAAGTACAGGGGGGTTAGACGGCGAAAATGGGGCAAGTGGGCTGCAGAGATTCGAGATACAAGAAAGAAAACTCGGCTTTGGTTGGGAACTTTTGACACTGCTTTAGAAGCTGCTTTGGCTTATGACAAGGCAGCCATTGAAATAAGAGGTGCTAATGCTTTGACAAACATCCTCAAGCCACCACCAAAGAAAAACAACCCCATCAAGATCAACTTCATCGTGCCACCACTAAAAAGACAGAAGGTTGATCCATAGTTTTGTTAAACTTGATTGGTTCAACCTTCCATAGGCGGATCCATTGCACCTTTGAAATTATGAGGTTCAAAAGTTAATATTAGCAGTTTTTCACATATACATCTATGTACCTGTTAAACTAAAGCTGCATCCGCTTCTGAAGGGGGAGATCTACTTGTTTTAGCCACCATCTTTACCCACAGATGATGCCAGGGATTGAAACTGCTTTACTATTTTGCTGTACATTATCATTAGTGTTAAACTTGGTTAGTTCCCAACTAACTGGGATGTTCTTATAGCATGTACAGTGGTATTGTAATGCTTTACTGCATGTTTTTGATATAGAGGAAACTGTTGCTTCCTTTTGTTGATTGGGCTTATACTTCCAGGTTCTCTTTTATACCGTTCATTTGGATGCGTTGAGGGAAACAGTAACCTAGTTACTGTAGTTATACATATCGATAATAAAAGTCGTGCATGAAACGCGTAACGAGTAGCATGTATGTTTTTATACTGTATATGACATTTGCACTTGTGTGAATCAAGCAAGGTGGTTGTAAGATCCTTTAGGATACTGCAATCTAAGTGTATGTAATGTAAGTAGTACATGAACTAGGCACAACAGAGGAAATATGACAATCCATGGATACTACATTAGTTTCATTTTTTCTATCCATATTGTTTTGCATATGTCAAGTGGCTATGTTTTTGTATTGAAGAAGATCTTTTAGTTATGTCTTATGGGATTCCCTTTTAATGAAAAACTAGTAGAATATTTACTCAGTGATCATATATGAAATTTACTCAGTATTGATACTACAATTGCCTTATATAGGAAGATAATTATGCTAAGATAATTTTGATAAAATTTGGTAACAAAATCTAAGTTGCAAGTGTTATTTAGTCATGGAAAAAGGCTCAAATATGCCATCACACTTTGAGAGAAGACTTATTTATGTCATTCGTTAAAAGTTTGGCTCATCTATGTTATTTCCATTTGAGAAAAGGCTCGTCCATGTCATTATTTGTTAACTAAAATGACATAGATGATTCAAACTTTTAACGGATGACATAGATGAGCCTTTTCTCAAAGTTCGGTGGCATATTTTAGCCTTTGTTCTTTTAAAAAATAATTTAATTAATGACGTGGCTGAATCATAATTGACCATGTGTAAAAATGGTTTTGCAAAATCAAAACTGTTTTCCGTTAACAAATAATGACATGGATGAGCCTTTTCTCAAATGAAAATGGCATAGATGAGCCAAACTTTTAATGGATGACATAGATGAGTCTTTTTTAAAAGTTCAATGACATATTTGTGACTATTTAATAAATTATTAATGTTGATTTCTTTTTTATTAGTCCACATATATGATAATTGATGGATTTATGACATCCTTATCATGTGGAAAATTTTCTATTTGAAACTCTAGAGAAATAACTTAACAAAAGAAAAATCTAGGATTTTGAGAGAAATGATTTTCTAATTCTTTATAAGAATATATAATTCAAGTCGGTGAGTGTAAAAATTTGAAAACTGAGATCTCTCACCCTATTACAATTTGAATAGAAGAAAACGACCATTTTAAATTTCTTAAGTTTAAAAATGAAGATCTCTTATGTGTAAGGACAAAGATTTCTTGTAAAGCCATAAAACTAAAAAAGTTTGTAAAGGGCTAAAAAATTTATTTTAATTGCTATTATTTAAGACTACAAGATTTAAAAGTCTTCTATATTTTTTTAAATTTCGTGCCAAATCAATATTAGAATAAACAAAGATTCAAGATGGAAGAAAGAATGCTCGACGTTGGTTGAGAACTTTTGACACTGCTATAGAAGTTGCTTTGGCTTATGACAAAGCAGCCATTGAAATAAGAGGTGCTAATGCTTTGACAAATATTCTCGAGCCACCATCAAAGGAATCAACCCTATCAAGACTGTGCCACCACTAAGGAAGACAAAAGGCAGATCCATATTTTAGTTAAACTTGTTTGGTTCAACTTTTCATATGTAGATTCATTGCGCTTTTGTAATTATGAGTTCAAAAGTTAATATTTGTTGAAAACTTTTAGTAGTTGGAGGACATGACTATAAATAAGAATATTTTGTTAGATAGGAGAGGTAGGGGCTAGCCCCGTATCTTCTTCCTCTTATTAATAGAAGTATTCAGTAATTACGTATAGTTTATGTAATGTAAGTACTACATGAACTGAGGGAAAAAAATAATACTAGGCTCAGTTTCTTGCTTTTACTCATTTGAATATGATTTAGTAAATTATTAATGTTGATTCCTTTTTCATTAGTCCACATATATGATAAGAAGGACAAGTGAAAAATGGAAATAAATTCAAGCACAAAAAATTAATAACTTGTATTTTAATTTCTTACTTTTTTATATAATGACGATTGCTAAAGTTTAAATTTATATAAATGACCATCAAAATGTAAAAGATTTAAAGGCAAGACTATTTAGTAAATTATTAATGTTGATTCCTTTTTAATTAGTCCACATATATGATAAGAATGACAAGTGAAAAATGGAAATAAATTCAAGTACAAGATTTGATGATTTGTATTTTAATTTCTTATCATTTCTATATAGTGACGATTGATAAAGTTTAAATTATATAAATGATCATCAAAATGTAAAAGATTTAAAGGCAAGACTATTTAGTAAATTATTAATGTTGATTCATTTTTTATTAGTCAACAAATATGATAAAAATGACAAGTGAAAATGGAAATAAATTCAAGTACAAAGAATTAATCATTTGTCTTTTAATTTCTTACCATTTCTATATAGTGATGATTACAAAAGTGTGAATTATATAAATGACAATCAAAATGTAAAAAATTTAAAGGCAAGACTATTTAGTAAATTATTAAAGTTTATTCCTTTTTTGTTAGTCCACATATATGATAAGAATGACAAGTGAAAATAAATTCAAGTACAAAGAATTAACATTTGTATTTTAATTTCTTACCATTTCTATATAGTGACGATTGCTAAAGTTTGAACTATATAAATGACAATCAAAATGTAAAAGATTTAAAGGCAAGACAAAAGATCAGAGAATTACTAATTTGCCTTAGAGCTTTTGAGTTTTTTTTTCCAAACTATGTTCTATTCTTAGCTTCTTTATCTTTTCTGGACCATCGGTTACATTTTTAAAGTAATCTATGTATGACATGTGAATTTCTGTGGCGGAGATTTCTAGTTCTTTACATATATGTATTCATATTTTACATGTAAGAGATTGAAAATGACATTTTTCAATCTAAATTGTAAGAAGACAAAAGATTTCATTTCTTCGTTTCTCTGTGTGCTTCTACAAACACATTTTAAACTTATATATGTGCAGATTCTATTGCTTTAGGTTTGATTTTTTTTTCCTGAAGATTTTATCTTTTGAACTAATTGAAATTCATTGATGGATTTATGACATCCTTATTGTGTGAGAAATTTTCTATTTGAAACTCTAGAGAAATAACTTACAAAAGAAAAAAACTAGGATTTTAAGTAAGTTTGAGAGAAATGATTTTCTAATTTTTTTATAAGAATATAAAATTTAAGTGAGTGGATGTAAATATCTAAAGAAATGAGATCTCTCACCTCATTACAATTTGAATAGAAGAAAAAGATCATTTTAGATCTCTTATGTGTAAAAAAGAAGATCTATTGTAAAGCCATAAAACTAAAAAAAGTTTGTATAGGGGTAACAACCATTTTTAGTAAATTCTGGAATCTTCATTTATGACAAGGGATACAAAATTTAGGGACAAATGATTTTCTAGCCTCTGTTTCAATTTGTTTGTCTTACTGTTCTTTTTAATCTGTTTAAAAAAGATGTCTTTTTCCTTTTTGACAACTCTTTAATTCTAACTTTCCAAGTGATATCTTTAAGATCTTACAAAATTAAATGACATTTTGTTATATTTACATATCTTAGGTTTAAGACTACAAAATTTAAAAGTCTTCTTCATTTTTTTAAATTTCACGCCAAATCAAAATAAGAACAGACAAATGAAAGAATTTCCTATCATAAATTATAAAGTGTATGCATGTGTAGTCTGATGGACATTTTGTGCTTCTTTTTTTGTTCTCTTTTCATGAAGCTATGACCACCAAGGATGAGCTTAAGAAAAATGAGGCAGTCAAAAAATCATCAAAAAATGTCAGAGTAAAATAATTCACCAAACAATTGGGAAAAAGTTCTATTATCATGCCGCGTGTTGTACGTATTTACATGCTGGATAATGATGCCACAGACTCATCTAGTGATGATGAGGAAAATCTTCAAGGAGAAAAGTCCAAGCGACATAAAATAATATGTAATGAAATCATCATTGAAAAGGAAAAGACCAAAGTCTTTTCAAAGAAGATGTCGTCCAAAGAGAAGGAAGATACAAAACTACTCCCAGAAAATGTAAAGAAGTACATGGGAGTTAGACGACGAGAGTCGGGAAGGTGGGCAGCAGAGATTCAATATGGAAGAAAGAATGCTCGATGTTGGTTGGGAACTTTTGATACTGCTAAAGAAGCTGCTTTGGCTTATGACAAGGCAGCCATCGAAATAAGAGGTGCTAATGCTTTGACAAACATTCTCGAGCCACCACCGAAGGAATCAACCCCATCAACACCGTGCCACCAATAAGGATGACAAAAAGCAGATCCATATTTTAGTTATACTTGATTGGTTCAACTTTTCTACATTTTTGTAATTATGAGTTCAAAAGTTAATACTTATTGAACTTTTAGTAGTTGAAGGACATGACTGTAAATAAGAAAGATTAGTTAGATAGGAGAGGCAAAGGGCTAGCCCTGTATCTTTTTCCCTTATTAATAGAAGTATTTAGTTAGTTCATATAGTTTTTTTTTATTATTCAAGGTGTTTTTACTATTTGTTGCTTCATTTGATTTTGTATCTTAATAAATTACAGTCACTTTTTTCTTATGGCAATTCCCCTTTCCTAATAGCTTCTCTTTTGTGAAAAAAAGTGATAGTTACGTAATTATATGCAAAATTTAACTCCATATTGATACAACAATTGCCTTTTATATATATATATATATATATATATATATATATAAAAGTTTGATAAAAATTAATCACCAAATCTAAGTTGCATCTGCTATTTAGTAAATATTAATGTTGATTCCCTTTTCTTATTGATCCACCACATAAATGATTAATAATGACATGTGAAAAATGATAAGTTCTTATAATGAAACAAATTCAAGTACAAAGAATTAGTTATTTATATTTTAATGTCTATCCATTTTTATATAGTGATGATTACTAAAGTTTGGCAAATGATTTAGAGGCATGTGGAAAGATCAGAGTTACTAGTTTGTCTGAGAGCTTTTGAGTTTCTTTTTAAGGTATGCTCAATTCTTAGCTTTTTTATTTTTTTTGGGCTATCAGTTATATTTTTGAACTAATTGTTTGTGTTTGACATGTGAGTTTTTATGGCAGAAAAATAAGTTTAATTTTTACTTAAAAAAGGTTTGAATTGTTTTTATTCAAATTATAAAAAGAGAAGAGATTACATTTACCTATTTCTATGTGTGCTTCAACGAGCACATTTTAGGACTTTTATATGTGTATATTCTATTACTTTAGGTCTTCTCGTCTCTAAGCATTTTATTTTTTGAGCTATATGAAATTCATTGATGGATTTATGACATCCTTAATATGTGGAAGTTTCTATTTAAAATTTGAAACTCTAGAGAAATGACATAACAAAAGCGAAGCTAGGATTTTAAGTTGGATATGAGATCTCTTGCTTTTCATAATTTGAATAGAAGAAAATAATTTTTTCAGATTTTTTAGATGTAAAAATTTAAAACATGTATGTAAAAATTGTGCCCAAAACTTGTTTTGACTTTTAAAATTTTGAATGTGTCACATAAATGAAGTGCATGTGTAGAGACCCTCTCGGTCGTTATAAGGGAACCTGTAGTGAAAGAAATTGAGGGAGAAAAGTTTTAGTTTGAAGAGTTGTAAATTTCAGGCTAGGCTACGCTTGGACGAATTCTGAGTGAGGTAAGGTGTGGGGCGATCTAGGAAAAGAACTGCGGGAAACGTCTAAGTATAGTATAATTTCGTTGTTGCTAATAAATTAAGTAGTCCATAGGGCTTTACGGAAATGAGTTCGGACAAGCTAAATATGCATGATTTTTTTAATTCAAATTGTAAGAAGACAAAAGATCTAGTTTCTTCGTTTCTTTGTGTGCTTCTACAAGCACATTTTAAAACTTATATATGCGTAGATTCTACTGTTTTAGGTTTGATTTTATTTTTTTGAACAGTTTATCTTTTGAACTATATGAAATTCATTGATGGATTTATGACATCCTAATTGTGTGGAAAATTTTCGATTTGAAAATCTAGAGAAATAACTTATAAAAGAAAAAATTAGGATTTTAAGCGAGTTTAGGAGAAATAATTTTCTAGTTCTTTATAAAATATATAATATAAGTGAGTGGGTGTAAACATTCGAAGAAGTGAGATCTCTCACCCTATTAAAATTTGAATAAAATAAAATGACCATTTTAGATCTCTTATATGTAAAAGTGAAGATCTCTTATGTGTAAAGACGAAGATCTCTTATAAAGTCATAAAACTAAAAAAAAGTTTGTTAAGGGCTAAAAAAGACTCATTTTAAATAAATTCTGTAGTCTTCATTTGTGACTAGGAATACAAAATTTAGGGACAAATGATTTTTTAGCCTCTGTTTCAATTTATTTGTCTTACTGTCCTTTTTAATCTGTTTAAAAAGAGATGGTTATTGCCTTTTTGACAACTCTTTAATTATAACTTTCCACGTGATATCTTTTTAAGAACTCACAAAATTAAATGACATTTCGTTATATTCTACATCCTTAGGTTTAAGACTACAAGATTTAAAATTCTTCTTTATTTTCTTAAATTTTGTGCCAAATCAAAATTAGAACAAACAAATGAACATAAATGAAGTGTATGCATGTCTGGTCTGATGGAATTTTTGTTGTTGTTCTTCTTCTCCTTCTTTTTTGTTCTCTTTTCATGAAGCTATGACCTCCAAGGATGAGCTTAAAAGAAATTAGACAATCGAAAAATCTTCAAAAATTGTCAGAGTAAAAAAATCTTGTACGTATTTACATGCTCGATAGTGATGCCACAGACTCATCTAGTGATGATGAGGAAAATCTTCAAGGAGAGAAGTCCAAGCGACATAAAATAATATGGAACAAAATCATCATTGAAAAGACCGAGGTCTTTCCAAAAAGGATGTCGTCCAAAGAGAAGAAAGATACAAAACTACTCCCAGAAAATGTAAAGAAGTACAGGGGAGTTAGACGGGGAGAATCGGGAAGGTGGGGAGAAGAGATTCAAGATGTAAGAAAGAATGTTCGACGTTGGTTGAGAACTTTTGATACTGCTATAGATGCTGCTTTTGGCTCATGACAAGGCAACCATTGAAATAAGAGGTTCTAATGCTTTGACAAACATTCTCGAGCCACCACCGAAGGAATCAACCACATCAAGACCGTGCCACCAATAAGAAAGACAAAAGGAAGATTCATATTTTAGTTTAACTTGATTAATTCAACTTTTCATAGGGAGATTCACTGCACTTTTATAATTATGAGTTCAAAAGTTAATATTTGTTGAAATTTTAGTAGTTGTAGGACATAACGGTAAATAAGAAGGTTTTGGTAAGAGAGGCAGGGGGCTAGCCCCGTATCTTCTTCCCTTTATTAGTAGAAGTATCTAGTAATTGCATATAATTTTTTATTCTTCACGGTGTTTTTACTATCTGCTGTTTCATTTTGTTTTGTATCTTAATATTTTATGATCATTTTTTTCTTATGACAATTCCCTTTTCTTAATAGCTTCTCTTTTGAGCTGAGGATCATCATAAATAATCTCTCTATTCCACAAAATTTAGAAGTTTGGTCTATGTAATGCAAGTACTACATGAATTGATGAAAAAAAATACTAGGCACAATTTATTTATTTTTCACTCTTTTGAATATGATTTTTGGTTCTGCAAACAATATAGTTTAGCTGATCTTCCACTTTTACAGCCCTATCTTACTGAAATGGAAATGTAACAATCCATATTGTTTTTGCATATTCTGAAGTGGCTGTGTATTTGGATTAAAGGAGATCTTTTTAGTTAATGACTTATAGGACTCTTTTTTGATGAAAGGTACTATAGTGATACTGCTGGATCAGTGTAGATTATATCGCAGTGGGCTTAAATCTTTTTTTATAAAATATTTTCATTTTTATACGTAAGAGATTGAAAATGATATTTTTTTAAATTCAAATTGTAAGAAGACAAGAGATCTCATTTCTTCGTTTCTCCGTGTGCTTCTACAAACACATTTAAAAACTTATATATGTCGCTTCTATTGCTTTAAATTTGATTTTCTTTAAAGATTTTATCTTTTGAACTATTTGAAATTCATTAATGGATTTGTGACATCCTCTTACTGTGTGGAAAATTTTCTATTTGAAACTCTAGTGAAATAGCTTACAAAAGAAAAATCTAGGATTTTAAGTAAGTTTGAGAGGAATGATTTTCTAGTTATTTCTATAAGAATATAAAATTTAAGTGAGTGGATGTAAAAATTCAAAGAGATGAGATCTCACCCTATTATAATTTAAATAGTAGAAAATGACCATTTTAGATCTCTTATGTGTAAAAAAAAGATTATTTTCTTGAGTAATAATCATAAAAAAGATAAGTCTTGCACTATATTAGTATATATTATATTTTATATTTTATTAAGTTGAATAATATTTTTAGTAAAAATAGTCAATATTTTTATGTAGATTAAAATTTAAAGCAATCATTTAATAAAACAATAATAAAATTTAATTATTTTAATGATCTTATTAAAAAAAAGTACATCATTTTTCATATATTTTGCACCATTTTCATAATTTCTTCAATATCAACATGAGGTGTTGGTATTATTACACTATCAGATGAATTTCGTCTTTTAAATATAGCTTGAATTTTTTCGTTCTCTAAATCATTTAGATATTTATCTTCGTATTCTTGATTTCTTCGCTCTGATTTAATTCAATCTTTGATATATAATTCCACCTAGTAACAACTTCTTCAGCCATGTATCTAGGGGAAAGACCATATGTTCGATTTTAAATTCTTTAATTCTAGCAACTCTATTATTTTCTTGAGTAACACCAACAATTAACTCTTCTAACAGCTCTATTTGTGTGTATTTATATTTTATTAAGTTGAATATACAAAGCGAAGTCATGTACTATATTAGTATATTTATATTTTATTAAGTTGAATAATATTTTTAGTACGCAATAGTCAATATTTTTATGTAGATTAAATTTAAAGAAATCAATTAATAAAGAAGTAGTAAAATTCTTTAAATAAAATACTATGAACTTTTTGAATATAATTAATAATAAGACACGACGAAGAAGAAAACAAAAAGGTAGAAATAAAACCTCTTGAATTTCTACTTTTACCTCTATTAGTATCACCTCAGACAAACTTTTCAGCTTTTTACATCAAATTCATTGTGCTAATTTAACTAAAATAACAAAAAATAAATATAAGAAACCCAGGAGCTAGGTTTGATCTTTCGGGCAGCAACCCGACGGGTATACATCCCACAGAGAAAATTAGGTTGTGAAATGAGTGACTATATCCAATAATCATTTGTCAATACCGTTTCTAAATATAAAATTATAAAAATAACTGAAACGAGTATACCAAATTTTTGCAACAAAATAAATACTTGACCCGAATGGTAGCATAATTTTACCTGATTAGTTAATAATGATATTTAACCCTTCATACTTTTGATCATTGAGTTACCTAATAAGTCAAAATAATAATAAAGTAATAAATTATTAATTAACTAGTATTAATCATTAGTGAATAATAATAACTAATAAGTAATAAATAAAAAGTAATATTGTAATAATAATCTTGCCAGCATTTTAAGAGAAATAATAAATTAATAACTAATAACAAGTTATATAAGTAGTATTATGATAATAATAATAATAATAATAATAATAATAATAATAATAATAATAATAATAATAATAATAATAATAATAATAATAATAGTAATAATCTTATTAGCACTTTAAGAAAAATAATAAATTAATACCTAATAGAAATAAATAATGGAGTAACTAATAAGTGATATTGCAGAGATATATATTTGTAATATGATAGAAATTTAAAACAGCTTTGAGCTTGATAAAATAAGTAATTATACAATTTTGTTGAACTTGTTCCCTTAACAGGTTGCATAACACTAGAATTCGACCATAGTTACTAATTAAGTTGTTTTATACTCATTTTTTTTCATTAAATGAATTAGTTGTATGTTTAGGTCAATTTTACACGTTTCTCACAAAATATAAAATCTTACTTGAAATGAATTAAGATGATATAATTTGCTCTTATGAAATGAAACAATAATTATGACTCGATTTCAAATATCATATGAACAAAAATGTCCTTTATAAAGAGTGTGTCAGAAAAGATGAATCATTGTAAGAAACAAACAAATTTTTACACTGACAAACTTTTGAAGAACGAATAATACGAATTCGAAAAACACAAGTAAAATGTGAAATATAAAACAGGACAAATACAAAATCACATGATACATATTTTTAGGCACGATTATGGCATAGCAAAAGAAACAAATTTATGAGGTCATTGATACAGTGGGCTGAAGGTATATATCATTTTGCAATGACAATAGGATTAGACAAAACTTATGTAGGTCAATTGAAAATTGGATTAGAAAAAATAAAATAAAATAAATTTCAAAATAAAATAATTATTTAGGGTCAAACAATGTTAACCTTTTTATTTTGGCACCTATATTTTAAAGCAAGATCTAAAATCAATGTGATATTTTCTTTATTGAGAAAGCACAATCAACAACATTTTTATATATCAATGAAAAATAACATCTTATAAAATTTCAAAAATGATGAAGTTCTTGCTATACATGACATTAAAAAATATTATTTTATCATGTCAAAAATTTTAAATTACAAATTTAGTTGAGTAATTTTACAAAAGAAAAACCATTGACCTTATTGATACAAAAAGAAATTTAATAATTTAGTTAAATAAATTCTCATAATTGAATGACCTTTTGAGATATTTACTCGAAGATAATGTCAAAATAGCTAAACATAAATTTGCTAAAATTTGGTGACCGAATCTAAGTTGTAACTATATTATTTAGTAAATTATTAACATTGGTTCCGTTTTTATTAGTGTACTTACGTGATAAGAATGACATGTGAAAAATAGAAAGTTATTATGAAACAAATTCAAGGATAAAGCAAAAAAACAATAATAAAAAAAATTAACTATAAAGAATTAATTACTTATGTTTTAATTTGTGGACTGGGTTGCATCGGGATGGTTCACTACTAAATATACTTTTTTAGGAAAATTATGTAATTATACGATTTAAGATAACATAATTTTTAAAAATCTCTACCATTTGAATTAATTACAAAAATCTATTTTTTCCTTCTTTATATATCTTAACATCTGGAATTCTGGATATATCACTCCATCTCTATCAGATACTTTACGACTTTGTTTGTGAACAATGTATCTAGTACAAATGTTATTGTTGATACATAACTCCAATTATTTCAAACAAAAATCAGTATGAATCTGGTTTATAATTATATATCCGATATATAACTTATATATCATTTGCTATATATCTGGCGAAGGAGCAATGTATTTGTGAATTCTGAAAAATTCAGGATTATTGTAATTTGAGAAACTTTCAAGATAGAATGTAATTAGCACCCAAATTATTGAAATTTATGTACTTTATACTAATTTTTAATGCTCAATATTTAATAATCATAAAAAGATAAGTCTTGCACTATATTAGTATATTTTATCAAGTTGAATAAATTTTTTAGTAAGTAGTCAATATTTTTATGTAGATTAAAATTTGAAGAAATCATTTAATAAAGCAATAATAAAAATTTAATTATTTTGATGATCTTATTAACTTACGAGTTATAATTTCACTTGATTAGTTAAAAATGATATTTAATCCTTGATACTTTTGATTATTGAATTACCTAATAAATCAAAATAATAATAAAGTAATAAACTAATAACTATTAAATGACAGTATTAATGAATAATAATAACTTATAAGTAATAACTAAAGAGTAAAATTGTAATAATAATCTTGCTAGCATTTTCAGAGAAATATTAAATTAATAACTAATAATGATAAGTTATATAAGTAGTATTATTTAATAATAACCTTATTAGCACTTTAAGAAAAATAATAAATTAATAACTAATAAAAATAAGTAATGGAGTAACCAATAAGTGATATCGTAGGGATATGAGAATTAATGAGTTTTGAGAAAGTTGAAATTAAATATTAAATTCTTAAAAGCTAAAAGAGTAGAGAAATTAAGAGAATATGGAAAAATCTTTATAGATTAATGGGGAGGATTTTTTTTTTGGAAAAAACTTTAATAAAATATGAGATTAGATTTCTAATTTTTGTAAATCGTTAGTGGGCCCCACAATGGTCAAAAAATTGACAAAGAGATTCTCTAAAAGTTCGTGCCTCCAACGGATATTCCTTTGTCTTGGATTGGTTTGATATGGGCTTTTACTGATTTGGTGGATTTCGGATCGACCCGATCCCATACGATCTACACCCTTAGTTTGAACTATATAAATGACCATCAAAAGGTAAATATTTAACAACAAGGCAAAAAATTAAAATTACTGATTTGTGTGACAGTTCTTGAGCTCCTCTTTCAGGTATGTTTAATTTCCAGCTTCTTTATGAAGTGTGACATGTGAGTTCCTATGTGCTTTCATTTGAAATTATTTTTTAGTCTTTACAAAAAAAAAATTAGTTTTATGTCCTTTTATAAGATATCTTCATTATCTTATTTCATGTAAATTTCGGAGTCTTCATTTGTGAAAGTGGATATAAATTTCGGGAGAAATTATTTTCTAACAATACAATTTTCTTTTAGTTTAATAACCTTTTTTTTTTATAAGAGATCTTAATTTTTTACACCTAAGAAATGTGAAAAGACAATATTTTTTTCAAAATTTTTTTGGTAAAAATAAAGGTATGTTCATCCTTGAAAGCAGAACATGTTTATCAGGGAAACATGTTATTTAATAGGTCTTGATTTCAATTTATATGGGATATTTAAGACTTTGAGAGTCAAAATTTTCAAATTGTAATGGTAAATTCAGATATGAAATCTATAAGATTTTAAATTTTATTATATATTCGAAAATAATGTAAAAAATACTATAAGTTAAGTAATTGACAATTGAAAATATTTGAAAGTTGTATGAAAAAAGTCACGATCAAAACTTGTTTGACTCTAAAAACTCGAAATGCCACTTAAATTGAGACTAAGAGAATATTTTTTTTCATTTCCTTTATATCCTTATGATATGGAATTTTTGGAGTTGACAGTTTGAATTTTAGTTTGTTTATTTTCTTAAACTTTGTTCTAGGTCAAAATCAGATAATTAAGTTGACAGAGAGTACATAAATAAAAATAATTTGATTATTGATGAAGTGTATATACAGGCCTGATTTAATGGACTTTTTGTGCTTTTTAGTTTGTTCTCTTTCATGAAGCAATGACTTCCAAAGATGGGCTTCACGAAAATGAGGTAGTCAAAAAACCCTCAAAAGTTGCCAGAGGAAAAAAAACAAACCTAATGGGCGAACGTTCTGCTGTCTTGCCACGTGTTGTACGTATTTACATAACGGACAATGACGCCACAGACTCATCTAGTGATGAGGAGGAAAATCTTCAAGGAGAGAAGTCCAAACGACATAAAAGGATTTGTAAAGAAATTATCATTAAAAATGGAAAGACCAAGGTCACTTCAAAGATGGTATCGTCCAAAGAGAAAAAAGATATAAAACTGCACCAAGGAAATGCAAAGAAGTACAAAGGAGTTAGACAACGAAAATGGGGAAGATGGGTTGCAGAGATTCGAGATGTAAGAACGAATAAACGATGTTGGCTAGGAAGTTTTGACACTGCGGATGAAGCTGCTTTGGCTTATGACAAGGCAGCCATTGAAATAAAAGGTGCTAATGCTTTGACAAACATTCTCGAGCCACCACCGAAGGAAAGCGACCCCATCCACCACTAAGGAAGACAAAAGGCATGAAACTCCATATATGTTTAGTTACTTTATTGGTTCAACTTTCCATAGGTTTATCCATTTGACCTTTGAAATTATGAGTTCAAAAGTAGAACTTTTAGTAGTTGAAAAACATGAATGTAAATAAGAAGGTTTCGTTAGGGGGAGAGGCCGAGGGCTAGCCCCATATCTTCTTCCCTTATTGGTAGAAGTATTTAGTAATCACATATAGTTTTTACTATTTGTTGCTTCATTTTGCTTTGTATCTTAATATTTTACTGTCATTTTCTTTTCTTATGGAAATTTCTTTTTCCTAATAACTTCTCTTTTGAGCCGTGGGTCATTGGAAACAATCTTTCTTCACAAAATGAAAAGAAAAGTTCGTGCATATTTTATTACCCTCCCCAAACTCTGTTTGTGAAATTACACTGTATATATTATTGTTGTTGTTGAACTAAATAATTGGAGGAACATGAATAGCTATGATTTATGCATTGATGATGTGGAGTTGTTTTTATTGTATTCCTTGTAAGGATTTGCTAAAAAGGCATTATCTAAAAAATGCTACTTTTGCTAAATAAACCTTGGATTTTAAAAAAAGTTTAGACAATATATTTCTAATGTAACAGAAATGTTCAATATAGTTTAACATAAATCGTAAAATAAGTAATTGAAAGATTTGTTTTAAATAGTTCATTTGAAATTTTTCTGAAAAGTTAAATTATTTACATTAAGCTACTACTTATTTTCTCCCTTAACATATCGTGAGGAGCTTGACATAGAAATTTGATTAGAGTTATTTATTAAGTTTTTCTTTCTATCAAACATAAATTGTTACTCATTTTCTTCATTAAATAGATTAGTTGCATGTTTAGGTCAATTTTGTACAGTTCTCACTAAATGTAAATTCATTCTTAAATTGGATTAAGACAATACCATTTTTGTTTTTAAATTAATAATAATTATGCTTTAGTTTCAAACATGATCGAGTAAATTGAGACGTCCTGATAAGACAAATATATACAAAGTCACACGGTACACATTTTTGGGATTTATTTTGGCGTGGCAATAGAAACAAATTCATGAGGTTGAATAGACCAACGCAAACTTTCATTGAAATCACCTCAACATTTTCATTCTTAATAATGATTTTCTTTTGACGTTCCTTTTCACATCGGTTTGACTTCTTCCATTTGACCTTCCCTTTATTCTCATTAGAAGGGTTCATCAGATTGTAGCCCCAAGGATAGGGCAAGACAGAGAAATTTCTTTCGACTCGAATGGTTATTTTTTAGTAATATCTTTTTTTGAGGGCTTTCTGATGACCTTGTTTTTGTGATTCTTGGATGTCATGGCATTACGAAAAGAGAAAACAACAAAGAACGTCACTAGTGTGTTAAATCATGATAAGAAATTTTTTCTTTATTATGTGCATAAAAATATTCATCGATCATTTTATTAATACGAGGTTATTTGATATACCCTAATCCTTCTTAAATTTCTAAAGGGAATTGGAAACTGATCTAACAGATTAAATTTCATGAAATGTGCGCGTTAGAAATCAGTGGAATTAGTCAATCCCTAGCTAAGGAAAGGAAAAAAATTCTATTTGAAGTGGCAAGATGCCACTTTTTCACAGGATCCCGCCACAGCGGGATGGAGGCCGCTAGAGCGGTCTTCATCTAGGTGCGATCATGACGCCCCTTTACCCCAAAACTTAGTTTTTAGCTAAATTTTCACCAGATCACTGTTTCTAAAGTACCCTAGTACCTAAATATGCGAAGACCCTAGCCCCTCAACTCCTAAATGGTGCCCGAATTGAAGTTTTCCACCAAGAACACTATTCAACTTCCCCCACCCATTTCAAAATCGTTTCGGCCATATTATCTCGAAATCCTTACGCTCAGAATGTTGTGGAGTCATTGTGAACGTAAGGGAAGTGTCCATGCTACGTTTTTCTTATCAAATCAAGCAACCCATGTGAAAATTTTGAAAACTACCCCAAGGCCATTCTACCCAACCGATTCTTTTCATGCAATCATTGTTAAGCAAGTATTGAAGTAATTAGAGTAGGGAGCAAGAGCATTACCTTAAGATTGGCATTCAGAGTGAAGCAATCGAGAGAGTATTTGGAGTTTTGGTGTGGGTATATGAGGAAATGGGGAAACCATTCCCCTTTCCCCTTCTAAACTGGTCCCGACCTTCCACCACGGTGAGAGGGTCCCACCACAGCAGGAATCCTGCCGCTCTGGCGGGGTTAGGCTAGGAAAATTGGTGCGTCTCTCGTCCTCTGTGTGTTGCCTCGTTTCCCTAGCCGATTCCCCGAGTAAGATCCTTTCATGCTTAAACCTTGGGAACCACTATCTTTTGTTGTTCCATGACAGGCCGATCCATTAGTTCCAAAGTACTCCAAATTAGCTCGTGCTTACTCCTCCGCTTGTCGTTCGGGGATGAACGAGAGGTAAATTGGTATCTATTGTAACGATCCGAACCGTCGTTACTTATGAAGAGTAAAACATTGTGAGTAAATGGACCCACTGTCCCGCCAGAGCGGGATGATGCCGCTACGGCGCCCCAATGGGATGGGAGCGCCAGAGCGGGATGGTCGGAGGGCAGAACTTAATGACACAAAGTCTTGTTTCCTCCTTCTTTCCAAAGAGCCAAAAAGAGGCGAGGGTCACCCTAGAAACCCTCAAAAGGCTGCTCTAGGCTTGGGAAGGAAGGAGAAATAGATTGCTAGCACAAGGTTGACGACAACTCGCTGATTCCCTGCCCAAATCCACCGTCTCATTGTCCGGAAGCCAGGATTAGAGCTACAATCCCTCTGCAGCTGTTTGGCGCCCAGGTAGGCTAGGTTTACTTACTTGAGTAGTCGTAAATTCGTGCTCACTGTGTAATATATTGCTAATTGACGGTAGAATTCATGTTTAGGCCTTGGGGTACAGAAAAAGGAATGGTTGTACATGTACTCCTAGTTGTTAAATATGATGTGTACCGTGAGGGGGAAGCCTGGTCCTGTGAATTAGGGGTAGGTGATGGTTCGACTTTCCGTTTGTGTTATCTAGGCTTGTTAATTGCTTCATTGTATGCATGCATGTATGTGAATAGAGAAACCTAAATCGAACATGATGAAATGACTAAGTATAGATAATTACATGCCATGAACCTGTTACTTGATTGTGTGACTATGTGAATTGTTCATTATGGGTGTGTTGTGACTGTGGTTGTGCTGACTTGACCGAGTGTCACATTCCGATACATATATTGGATCGGGTGTCACGTTTCGACACATATATTGGATCAGGTGTCACGTTCTGACACATATATATTGGATCGGGTGTCACATTCCGACACACTAACAGTTTGGTGTGGGTTCCATGAGAGGACCATTTGTGACTACTAGATTCATATCTACGTGTCATTGATATTGGCGAATTGTGTATTGCTCCTAAAATGATGACTGATTATGCATCTCGATATATGAGCGTTTATTGTGTTGTGGTTACTTGCTTATATTTCGTTTACTGGAATTAAATGTGAATGATCATGCCCAATCTGTATGTTGGCTGGTAAGTGGAGACCGAGGGTACAAGTGTTACTATCGGCTATTTTTAGAGAGGCTGTATGTGTTCTTAAACAATGAGAAGTGGGATAGTGTTCATGATGCAAAAAGTAGTTAGGTCCTACCTTGGGAAGGGGATTCATATTTGAAATGGTTAGCGAGCCTTGATAGAGCCTTGTAACATCTCTCTAAGAAAGAACTAGAATTAGAAAGAGTCATTTTTGGAAAGAATGAAAAATCTGGAAAATTGGTTACGTTATGTTAAGTATCGGTTTTTGGTCAACTTCAAATGACCATAAATCCTAGGTCAGGATGAGTTAGGTGTTCTACAAGATACCGTAGGAAAGATCTTTGAATTATCTTTCCAACGCCGCCGAGTTTGTGTGATTTCTAGTTCGTATGAGAGAGATATGCCTATTTGAAGTTGGGTTGTCTGGATAAGGAAAGTCAAAACCGGATTTTAGAAGGGTATTGTGGTCTTTTCACTACCCAATTTATTAAATTCATTTTTGGTAATTAAGTTGGGGTCTTTACTGATGGGATTCAGTTTACGCTATTGAAAATTGAGTTAGGGTTTTGAGAAAACAGAAAAGAGAGGAGAAAAGAGAAGAAGAAGCAAGAAATTGCCAAGTTCTTGAAGGATTGCTTGTGGATTTCGTCAAGGGGTGATCCCTACGAGGTATGTGAGACTTTCATAGCGTTGGGTTTGTTCACCCACGCGCCAAACATGTTTAGTTTAGCATGAATTCGTCCTAAAAAGGTTGAAGTTTGATGTTCTTGATATATGTTCTTGAAATTTGCTTTAGTTCTTGATAATTGTTGGGATTGTTGAGTTCTTGATGGAATCGCGCCGATTTTAGAGTAATGTTTGATTTGATTCTTATGTTCATGAACTGGGTATCTGAATCTAAAGAGAATTTGAGATAAATAGTTGAGTTTAGGCGAATTGGGGTTGGAAAATGAAAAAGAGTATATCGGACGAATCTGGGTACCAGGTACGCGTCGCATACCTGTTCCTCAGAATTGGAGAATTCTTCTTCGCGTCGCGGAGCGGTCACAGACCGTTCTACCTCAATATTTATTTCACGACTAAATAATTAAATGCATCTCCGCGTCGTGGACTTGCTTCCAGACAGTGATTTCTTGATCGTTTCTCATGTTTAACTATCTAAAAGCACTCCTAAACATCATGAGATCTTTCCTAACACAGATTACGATCCTTGAATCCATAAATTCAAATTCAAGGAAAGTTAAGAGCCAAGTCTGAAGAGTTCTTAGAGTCATTTCAAAAGTCTTTTGCAAACGTTTAACTTTGTTTTAAGACTTGAGTTTTGAGTTGAGTAAAGAGTAAAGATCAAAGTTCTTTTCTTCAAAAGAGTATATCGGGACTAAATGTTTTCACATTTAAACAAGAGAGGAAATACTGATTTCCAAGAGAGCCTTTGAGCTATTTTTTGAGTAATTATCTCAAATCACATAAAGAGTTTTATTTTTAAACATATGAGGTAAGTATATTTTGGGAATACTATTGAGCATCGATATGGGGACGAGTTCACAATAACTCAAGTTTCCATAAACCATGTAGCCAACGTGGGTAGAAAGGGTCATACTTTTTAGATGATTCCTTAGTGCTTTTTAGCATAGACTAGTGGATCCACTTAGTTGAGGCGTTCTATATCATGACAAGTTATAGGACAGTTCTAGCAGCGTGGGCGAGACATTATATCATCACATTAGCTCATAGTGATGGTTGTCGGTTAGAAAAACTCCCACATAATTATATTACTTTACTATATGAGTAACTTGAGATGTTGTCCCTGTTTAAATGCTTTATATAAACTGCACCTTTATTGTTGTTTTATTTTGCATTTGAGTTGAGTATCCATGAGTTGAGTAAAGCTAAGGTAAGTGTTCTTTTCAGATTCATTTCGAGCTTATGTCGTGTTTAGTTTTCCCCTCGCATGCTCGTACATTCAATGTACTGATGCCATTTGGCCTGCATCATTTTATGATGCAGATACAGGTAACCAAGATCAGCATCCAGCGCCTCGTTGATCCAGTTGAGCATTCAGAGTCAGTTAGTGAGCCTCCTTACTTTCATTAGGATGTAGTGGGTCTTGTCCCGACGTCCATCTCAGTTGTTAGAGGCTTCATAGACAGTTAGTTAGTTCATTTGTCTTTACACTGTCACTTTCTTATGTTAAGACTTGAGTTGCCATTTTGGCTAAGTTGAATGTTTATCTTTAAACATTCTAAGTTATCTTTTAAACAGTTGAGTAATGATGCATTGAATCCTTGTATTAATGCTTTGAGTCTTCCGCTGAGTAGTAAGCCCGACCAAGGGTTCGCTTGGGGCCAACAATGGTTCTCGAGTACCAACCACGTCCGGGGTGTAGGCTCGGGGCGTGAAAAGCCTACTATGTGGTCAAGGGCTGAATTGTGATGTAGTAGAAGTGAGGGCATGTCGTGAGTGGTTGGCCGGGTTGGTAGTGATTGTATTCGGGAACTCCTCTATGATATAGAAGGGTTAAGCTATGATCAAGAACATAACGAGCAGGGTGATAGAGTAGAGGGTTAGAGTCAAGTGTACTAGTACGTTTAAGGTATGCGGGAATGGTAAAGGCAGGAGGATAAAGGTTGATGGGTGTAATTTCTTATTGCATGTTTCCTGCTGGTTGATTTCTTTATATTATGCGGTGAGCATCAGGTTAACCGATGATGCTTACCAGTAAATGTTGTTTGTACTGATACTACCCTTGCTATGCCATTTGGCATAGTCTGGTTGCAGGGTCAGTGATGTTTCATAGGTGAAGACGAAGATAATCTCCAACAACTTCTACTCTTCCTTCCATGTGGTGGGAGCTGTGTCATTAGTTACTGTATATTATACCCTGTAATCTTAGAAGCTCTTGTACCTGTTTAGACTAGATCCCTGGGGGCGTTATTTATTTTACAAATTTAACTTTGGAATGTTTAAACTCTTTATTACGTAAAAATCTCATGAATTTCCTTTTATCTCCATTTTTCTTAGTCTTCCGCATGTTTTCAACCGTTTGGGGATCAAGGGTCCTCCTACTTAGGTGTTAGAGTAGGTGCCCGCACGGCCCGGTGGGTTGGGTCGTGACATGATCAGAGCTATTTATTACGTTGTTTTATATCAAACATAGATTGTTACTCATTTTCTTCATTAAATAGATTAGTTGCAGGTTTAGGTTAATTTTGTACAGTTCTCACTAAATGTAAATTCATTCTTAAAATGGATTAAGACGATACCATTTTTCTTTTTAAATTAATAATAATTATGCTTTAGTTTCAAACATGATCAAGTAAATAGAGAAGTCCTGATAAGACAAATATATACAAAATCACACGGTACATATTTTTGGGCTTAATTTTGGCGTGGCAATAGAAATAAATTCATGAGGTTGAATAGACCAAAGCAGACTTTTCATTGAAATCACCTCAACATTTTCATTCTTAATAATGATTTTCTTTTGACGCGCCTTTTCACGTCGCTTTAACTTCTCCCATTTAACCTTCCCTTTATTCTCATTAGAAGGGTTCGTCAGATTGTTTCCCCACTAGTAAAATCTAATAGGATACGGCAAGACAGAGGAATTTATTTTGACTCGAATGGTTAATTTTCTAGTAATATCTTTTTAGAGGCTTTTTGATGACCTTGTTTTTGTGATTCTTGGATGTCATTGTTTTACGAATAGAGAAAACAACAAAGAATGTCACTAGTGTGTTAAATCATTTATGATAAGAAATTCTTTCTTTATTATGTGCATAAAAATATTCATCGATCATTTTATTAATACGAGGTAATTTGATATACCCTAATCCTTCTTAAATTTCTAGAGGGAATTGGAAACTGATCTAATAGATTAAAAAAATCCAACTTTAAGAATCACATGTCGTATATTTATCTGTTTATATAACAACATATATCTATTCATAAGTAGCTATCATTACATACTTGATTTTTCTTTAAGGGTACATATGTATGCTTATTTTGCATCACTTTTCACAAAACACAAGTATAATCTCACATAAAATTTCAGATTCACTTTCGACTGGCTCTCCTTTAATTTTTTAAATAGAAAAAATAAAGAAGTAATAAATTTATCAAAGAATAGTAAATAGTTCAAAAACTCACGTGTCACAAAGATATCACATAAAAAAAATGTAACTGGATATAAAAAATTGAAAAAATTATAACATATTTAACACAAAAATCAAGAAACTAGCCTAGAATTGTAGCCTTTTTTTTAGTTTCTCTAACTGTTTGATAGCCATGAAGTGGTGTTTATGTGAGTACTAGACACAGGTGCCCGTGATAACACGGGCCCAATATCTTAGTATTTTTTAATTTTAATTTATGTGATAGGTAGAATTTAGAAGGTTTATTAAATTTTAATATGATTTTCAGATATTTAAGTTGTTAAATTACTTTTTGTCTGTGCAAATTTAATGTGAAAAGGTTCATTAAGATGTCCATAATTAAAGTATTTTTCGTCATCGATCGTTGAGTTTTTACTCAAAGTAGTTACAAGATATAAATAAGTATTACCAACATTCAAAATAATAAAGCAATAAATAAAGAATATGAATTTAAAACTAAAAGTCATAGCTAAAACGGATTTCATAATTTCGAAAAAAATTAGACACTAATTAAATTAAAGTAGAACAAAAGATATAATTTTTTTTTCTGAAACACCATGTGCCTATTTCAGCGTGAAGTCTTGAACTTAAAATTAAAAATCATTGTTAAAACGTATTCCATAATTTTGAAAAAATTATACAGTAATTAAATTAAAGTAGAACAAAAGAAATATATATATATTTTTTTTTTAAAATACGTTGAAGCAGACATATCGACGGAGATATGCGTGTGCGTGTGCGTGTGTGTCACTTGATTTAGTCATATAGTGATACAATAACTAAGTAAAAGCAAATCAAGAATAAGAAAGAAAAAGGGTTTCATAGGCGGTAAACTCTCTTTGTGGGGTTTAATAAATAAAAATTCTAATAAATTTAACATTGTTTGTAACTTACATTAAACTATTGAGTATTTTATCATCCGATTTTCAAATTTTCTAATTTATTACCCATAGATAAAATTGAGTAAATGTACGCAATTCACGTGCCATACATGTGCTAGAATAATCTTAATAACAATTTAAGATAAATAATAAATAATAGGTAATAGCTAAAAGTAATATTGTAATAATATTCTCTCTAGCACTTAGGAGAAATAATAAATTAATAACTAATAATAATAAGTAATATTGTAATAATAATAATAACCTTATTAGCAATTTAATAAAAATAATGAATTAATAACTCATAGTGATAAGTAATGAAGTAACTAATAAGTAATATTGTAATAATAATTTTACTAGGACTTTGAAAAAATAAATCAGTTTTTTTTAGCCATTAGTAGCCCCACAATGGTCAGAAAATTGACTAAGATCTGATTTTTAAAATCTCATTTCATAGAAAATTATGCCTCTAACAGATAGCTCCTTAGTCTTGGACCGGTTTGGTCCGGTCTACTATCAGTCTGATCCAATCGTGAAATCGATCCGATTGACATTCTTAGTTTGAATTATATAAATGACCATCAAAATGTAAAATATTTAAAAATAAGAAGAAAGATCATAATTATTGATTTGTCTGAGAGCTTAAGAGTTTCTTTTCAAGGTATGCTCAATTTTCAGCTTTTTTTATTTTTTTGGGCCACCAGTTACATCTGTGAAGTAATCTATGTTTGACATGAGAGTTTCTACGGCGAAGATATGATTTTCTAGTCTTTTATAATTTTATTTTATTTTTTAAATTTTATATCTTTTTTGTAAGAGTTCTTCATTTTTTACACACAAGTTAAAAACATTGTTTTCTTCTTCTAATCAAATTATAAGAAGACAAAAGATCTCATTTCTTTGTTTTTCTGTGTGCTTCTATCAACACATTTTAAAACTTACATATGTGTAGATTTATTGTTTTAGGTTCACTTGTTTTGAGCATTTTATATGTTTGAACTATATGAAATTCATTGACAGATTTATGACATCCTTAATGTGTGAAATTTTTCTATTTGAAACTCTAGAGAAATGACATAACATAAGCGAATCTAGGATTTTAAGTAAGTTTTGGGAGAAATGATTTTCTATTTCTTTACATTTTTATTTTTTTTAGTTTTAGAGACTTTTTAGAGAGATTTTTAGTTTTACATAATAAAGATCAAAAGAAAATCAAGAATAAGAAAGAAAAAGGGTTTCATATGCAGTAAATTCTCTTTGTTGGGTATAATAAATAAAAATTCTTATAAAGTTGACATTTTTTACGACTTATATGTCTGAACTATTGAGTGTTTTTATCATCCCATCTTCAAATTTTCTAATCTATTATCCATAGATAAAATTGAGTAATGTATGCAATTCACGTGCCATACATGTGCTAGAATAATCTTATTAACAGTTTAAGATAAATAATAAATTAATAACAATAATAAGTTATAGAGTAACTACTAAGTGATATAAATAATAAGTAATAGGTAATAACTAAATGTAATATTGTAATAATATTCTCTCTAAAACTTGAGAGAAATAATAAATTAATAACTAATAATAATATATAAGTAATATTGCAATACTAATATAATCTTATTAGCAATTCAATAAATAATAATGATAAGTAATGGATTAACTAATAAGTGATATTGTAATAATAATCTTACTAGCATTTTAAGGGGATTAAAAAATTAATAATTGATAATTAAGATTTGAGAATTTGAAAATTTGAGATCAGAAAGTTGAAATGTTGAAATTAAATATTGAATTCTTGAAAGTTAAAAGAGTACGAGAATTATTAAGAGAATAAGGTGGATAAATATGATGAAAGGAGGGGATATTTAAAGATTAATGGGGAGGTTTTTTTTTAAGTGTATGTATATATATTTTTATAAAATTAGATTATTATTTTTAGCCATTCATGGCACTACAATGGTAAAAAAATTGACAAAGATTTGATTTTTAAAAATCAGATTTCATAGAAAATTATGGCTCCAACAGATAGCCCTTAGTCTTGGGCCGATTTGGCTTGGTCTACTATTGGTGCAGTCCGATTTTGGAATCAATTCGATTGACATCCTTAGTTTGAATTACATAAATGACCATCAAAATGCAAAAGATTTAAAAATAAGAAGAAAGATCGGCATTTTTGGTTTGTCTAAGAGCTTTGGAGTTTCATTTCAAGATATGTTCAATTAAAAAAAAAACTTTTTTAGGCCATGAATTACATTTGTGAAGTAATCTATGTTTGACATGTGAGTATCTGCGGCGAAGATATGATTTTCTAGTCTTTTATAATCTAATCTTTTTAATTTTATAATTTTTTTTTTTGTAAGGGATTTTTATTTTTTACACATAAGAGATAATCTGGAAAAAATATATATTTTCTTCTATTAAAATTATAAGAAGACAAAAGATCTCATTTTCTTGTTTTTCCGTGTGCTTCTACAAGCACATTTTAAAACTTACATATGGGTAGATCTACTGTTTTAGATCTGCTTGTTTTGAGCATTTTATCTTTTAGTATATGAAATTCATTAATGGATTTATGATATCCTTAATATAATGTGTAAATTTTCTATTTGGAATTCTAGAAAAATAATGACATAACTTAAGCGAATCTAGGATTTTAAGTGAGTTTGGGAGAAGTGATTTTCTAATTCTTTACAAGTTTTTTTTATATATAGTTTTAGAGCCTTTTTAGAGAGATTTTTAGTTTTACACGTAAAAGATCTTCATTTTTATGCATAGTTTTTCTTGAAAAAAATATATTTTCTTCTATTCAAATTATAAAAAAGGCGAGAAATCTCATTTCATGTAAATTCTTCCATCTTTATTTGTGATAGTGGATACAAAATTTAGGAAGAAATTGATTTAATGTATGCAATTCATGTGCTATATATTTGCTAGACCCATGATATTTTCTTCAGAATAAAAATTTGTCTTAACGCTCCAGAAATTCACCCATGAGAGACATCATATCAACAATGAAATTTGAGGCCCCAAAAAATGAGCCAACACAAATGGTAGCAGTATTGGTGGATAAATAGGTTAACTTGTGCAACGATAAACCAAATTAAATAGATTGAAGATATTAGCCCTTCTCGATAAATAAAAATACTCAAAAAATTGACATTCTCTGCAACTTACATACCTAAACTATTCAATATTTTAACTATTCACTTTTTAATTAACCTATTTATCACCCCCTAGATAAAATTTCGCTAATGCATGCAATTCACATGCAATACATGTGGTAGGTTCTTTGGAATAAGAATTTGCCCAAACATATTTCTGTATTTGCAACATACTAAGACGTACAATTGTTTTATTATATGCCCAAACATACTAAGGATTATTTTTTACTATATATTGAGGAGATTTTGGTACATTTGTTTTATTGGCATTTGTATGATTTGCACAATTTTGTATATTTTGTCCAATTTGTGCAAAATACAATTTGGGGTGGATTAAAAAGTTGATTTTAAATTTGAATAAGACACAAAAACATATTTGAAGTATCACATTTTTATGAGACTTCTACCTGAACTATCATGTGTTTACTATTTCTATGAGACGGTCATCAATTATTTATCAAAGCACACCTTAACTAGTATCTACTAATGCATGTAATACATTTTTTTTAATTAAAAATGATGTCACGTGGCACTCCACGTGGATAATTAAATAAATTAATAGGAATTTTTTTAAAAAATTCACACCTGAAATATAATTTTATTACGAGTTTTCCACCTGAATTGTAAGGTGTTTGCGCTTTATGCCTAAAATATCACCAACTATTTATCAAAACACACCTCAAAATTAATGACTCAACTGCCATGTGGACAAATTTATGGGCAAATTAAGTTGTCACAATCGGTTTGAAGATTGTATTTAAACACTTGGGCTACTCAACTTCGATGTATGTTTTTATAAACTAATATCTGAGAACGTGTGTTGCACGTTTGTCCCTTATCATTATTATAAAACTTCTATATATTTTAAAAAATTGAGTTATAGAATAGGTAGTGCTGAAATTAACGATATTAATTTAATTCATGAATGAAATTCATAAAAGTGGGACATTGTATTTACCATTAAACAAAAAATATGTAAAGCTACTTAAGATACTATATACTCTTCAATTTATCGAAATTAGCAAAGACATGAAGAAGATAATTCATATTTCTAATGTGTTGCAACATTGTAGAGTTTGTGTGAGTATATATTGAGGGGATTTTGTTACAAGTGTTTCTTAGGCATTTGCATGGGAAAAAGGTGGCAAGCCAAACTCATAATTAAGGTCATATTATCCCCAAACTCATTTTTTATGTATTTTTTTTGCATATTTTGTGCTGACATGGTACCTTCATTAACCATGTAAGTTGGTTGTGTTTGTACATACGTGCATATCATGTGTGTAAATATTTTTTAATTTATTTTAAATACTTCTTAAATTTTTTTATTTTCTTTATCTTGTATTTAAATTAAGTTAATACACCTAAAAAAAAAGTTTTGCCTTGTATTTAAATTTTTTTGAATTTTTTTTCACCTTTACTCATTGTTATTTCTCTTTTATTTTCTATTAATTTTATTTACTCTTTGTATTTTTTTTTCTTTCTTTTTTATTTGATTTCAAATTTAATTCCAAATGTCTTGTATTTAAAATAAGTTAATTTCGAACGGGTATTCAAAATAAGTGAAGAAAATCAAATAAAACATAAAAAAATTAAAACGTTAAAATTAAAGGACACTATTTAATTATTTAAAAAAAAAAAATACGCATAATTTTTTAAAAATAATTAAAAATAAAAAGATAAGAAATTAATGAAATAAAAAAAATAAAGTTTATAGTGAGGAAGAAATTAAATAAATATTTTACAAAGAAAGAAATAAAAATAATTAAATATATATAAGTTTTAATATTAATAATTTTGTGTACTAACTAATTATAAAGTTGTCAATTAAAAAGGGACTTGTATCTAATTTATTCACTCATCACTTGCCTTCAAGAGAGTGTGCACACTCTATATGTCACATCAACTTTTAGTATATATTCCATTTTAAAATAGTTTAAGGGGGTAATAGGACCTTAGTTAAGTTAAGGTGTCGTTGAGATTTCGATCATAGTTCAAGGGGTACTTATGCATTATCCCCTTTCTATTTAAATTATGACCAACTATTTATAAAAATATACCTCGAAATTAATGAGTCAGTTGTCATGTAGATGAAATTTTATGAGCAAATTAAGTTGTCATACACTTTTTTTTGGCAATTGTATTCAAACACTTGATCTAGTCAGCTTCAATGTGTGTTTTGATATATATTTTGTGATAGTTCAGAAAAAAAACACAAACATCTGATAATTCATATATGAAGCTTGTAAAAAAATGATATATCAGGTGTGTGTTTTTTACCATAAACTCCCTAGCTATCGCATCACTCCATATAGTCTTACATTTGATTCTCACATAACGAGGAAAAGGCGCATAGTGCACAAAGCATCTTATGTTCGTGTGGGGTCTGAAAACGAACTTAAGGATTAGAAGAGGAGAGTACCTACCACTTGAGTAACCCCCTCTTGTCAAGACCCCACCTAAAACTCCTGTCAAGTAAGCTGCCTATCTTAATGAAAGTGTCATGAGTATTCACTAATTATATTTCACAACTTAAATCGATGATTTATAGGTTACATGGATATAACTTTAACGTTGCTTGAATACTCCGTTCATATGAATAAGAAAGAAGGAAAATTAGCATGAACAATGCTTTTAAAGGAAAGCTGCCACTAAAAGGTAACCCTATGTAAAATTGCATCAAATGAAAGACTATTTTTTTTGTAAGTTAAGTAATTATAACTAAAAAATAGTTGCATCATATGTCTCTTACCAGTATATGTGATGGAAATTCTTATTTGTGGTTCTGAGAACTTGTTGTCTAATGAAACTTCAATAATAACATTTAATTAACATTAACCTTCACAAGAATATATTTAGTCTGAGTCTAGTAAAGATGTCGTATTGCATACTAAATTTAGGGGGGGGGGGGATATCCCAATAAATAGGGAGTTTGTTAAATTTGATTAATATAACTTAGAGAAAGTACAACAAAATAGAGCAAATCATTTCTCAAACCCTAGCATCATCTGAGGATGAAGATGAAAGATTCATAAAATTGATCTCCTTTGGCGGTGGGTTGATGAGATTGTTTTCCATTGGTTGTACCTCTCTTGGTGGTGGCTTGAGGATGTTTGTCACAGCATCAGGACCTTTCATTTCTATGACTGCCTTGTCATAAGTCAAAGCAGCTTCTTCAGATGTGTCAAACGTTCCTAACCAAATTCGGTTTTTCGTTTTTGGGACTCGAACCTCGGACACCCACTTACCCCACTTTCTCTGTCTAACCCCTTTATACTTTTTCACATTTTGTTGTGGTAGCTTAATTTGTTTTCCTTTGGAATTTTCTATTGAAATTTCATCGGTGTTTTCAATATTATTCTTGACGATCATTTCTTTTTCGCATGCCATTTCATGTTGCTCTGACTTCTCTTCTTTGACCTTCCCTTTCTCCTCATTAGATGGGTTCATCAAATCACAGCCCCACAAGCGAATTCCTATTGGACTTGGCAAGACAGAGGAACTTCCTCTGACTTGATCGACCGATTTGATCATAGCATCATTTTTTGAGGACTTCTCAATGACCTTTTCGTGATGCATTTTATGGATGTTGTGGCTCTATGAAAAGAGAAAACAATAAAAAACGTCACAAGTGTTTTAACTTCATTGTTGATAAGATATACCTAATTCTTCAAAATTTGTAGAGGGGAATGTAAATGGCAAATGAAAAAAAAAAACAAATTAAAAACAAAACCCCAACTTCATGAATTACGTATTGTATAACAACACATATCTTCTTTACGTATCTATGGTCATTTAACTTTGAAAAAATATTTGCATAATTAAATTTCGTTAAGGACATATTTATGTTAAATTTTGCATCAATATTCAATTGTCACAAAACACAAGCACAATTGCTTACATAAAATTCTAGATCCACTTACGTCCTGCTCTCCTCTAGTGTTTTTTAATAGAGAAATTACATATATACATGGAAGAAATCATAAATTCATTAAAAAAAATTAAAATAGTTCAAAGACCGCTCAAATTTTAAAACCCCAAATCTAGACCTAAATTATTATAATTAGTTATATATAACATTTGTGTCTAAAAACACTCATATCACATAAAAAATGTAAGTGCATACCTTAAAAATTGAAAAAAAAAGTAATTAAATTAGAACAGAAGTGAACACAAAATAAAAAAAACTGACCTAGAATTGTAACAATTTTTTTCTTTCTCTGACTGTTTGATAGCTATGAAGCGGTGTTTGTGTGAGTATTATATGAGAGATTGTAAGGACATGTGTTGTTGTAAAATATGCATGACAAGCAGGTGGCATTGGTGGACGACATATGAAATGAAACGGTTGAAACAGTAAACTCTTGTTTGTTACTCATTTTTGGGAAAGTTTCATTTATTTTTCTTTTCTTCCTTCAGAAAAGGAGAAAGAAAATTAATGGATCATTTATTTTTCTATTCCTCTTTTAAAAATGGTAAATGAAGGAAGCAAGAAAATAATTATGTTTATTCAGAAGAAAAAAAATATATGTAGTATATGCTCATGGATTTCAAATATTTTTCATTGAAGTTCGAGTTGGAGTTGTAAAAAATAGATTTGTATTAGATTAAACAGATGAGAGGGAGGCAACTGAAACTTTTAGAGTCGAGTTTACGCTCTTTCCTCCTCTTTCGATAAGTATAGTAAATTTAGAATAGTATTTAAGCTTGAATATCATATTTAAATATAACTTCAAAAAGTGAAAAGTGAGTTGAAAACAGATTATAAATTTATTTTTCTAATTTAAAATACAACTATAAATTGAATTTAATATTCTAATGATCAAACACTGGTTTCTAAATAAAGTGAAAAATTAGTTCAGAAACAAAATAAATATAGTTTAGGGTCAAACGGGTATATATATAAACATTACATATGTGTGAGCACTGAGCATGTTTACATTCTCATTCTCAAGCCTGAACAAAAGAAGAAGATTATTATCAAGTGTTAATCGAAAATAACTTCTCCATCCCCATAAAAGTAAGAGTAAGATTGTACACATTTTACACTTCCCAAACTATAATTGTAGAATTACACTTGATTTTTTACTGTTATTATTGTTGATACAAATATATAAATTGGAAACATGTACATATGTCCAAAAAAAATGCGCCATTAAGTTTAATTAACCTAATTTTTCATAACCCTATTAGAGTAATACGCAATAACATTCTATAATATATTTATTTAATTGAATTGAGAGGTCATATCATTGAATTACACTGTCAATACATAATTTAATTTGAAGAGAAAACGGTGAAAAATACGTTTGAAGTATTATTTTTTTGTAAGTGTCATATTTGAATTATTAGATGTGTGAGTTTTCTACTTGAATTATCATTTACCAAAGACATAATACATAAATATGCCCTTTAACTTTATTTCAACTGACATTTATGCTCTCTAACTTTCAATATGCACAAGTAGACACTTAGGGTGTGTTTGGTATGAAGGAAAATGTTTTCTTGGAAAACAAGTGGATTTCTAACTTATTTTCTCATGTTTGGTTGGTGAATAGAAAATATTTTATGAAAAATATTTTTTTTAAAATAAAAATAAATTGATGGGGATGGCCTGGGTTGGGGGATGGCGTAAAAATTGAAAAAAAATAATTAAATTTGAACTATTTTTCAAAAATATTTTTTTTTTCAAAAAAAAAATTTGACCGGGGGGGTGGGGGGAGGGATATAGGGTGGGGTAAATAATGAAATCTTAAAAATTTGAAATATTTTTCCAAAACAATTTTTTTTGTGGGGGGGGGGGAAGGGGGTAGGGGTGGTAGAGGTTAAGTGAGGCAAAAAAAAAATCTTTAAATTTGACGGTTGGAGTAGAGTTTTGGAAATTGGGTCATTGAAGAACTGCCAGTACGGCCGACCTAGGGTTCCTTCCTAGCCAGCAGCTGCGCAGCTCTCATGGCTGCTACGGCCACTGGACGACCTCCTTACGAGGCTGTCCAACCCCCCCCCTCCAACCCCAAACCACCACATACGCCACCCTTTTCAATTTCAATACTCTAAATCCTAAACAAGCTGCTCTAATTAACTCAAAAACCATCGTAAAATCAATCGAAATAATTCATGGAGAACCTAGTATCACGTTTTCAATGGAGGAAAGGCAAGACTTTATGATCGAAGAGGGATTGCATCAAGCGGTGGTGTTAAAATTATCCCATGGTGCGCCAGATTTGAAGGTATTAAGGTCAATTTTACCGAAACATCTTGGTACCAAGGGCAATTGTTTAATTGGCTTACTTGCTCCAAGACAAATTTTGTTGAGGTTTGATCAATATGAAGATTATGTACTAGCTTTATCTCGCTCAGTTAATTATATTCTCTACAATGGAGAGGAGCACCAATGTAGGGTTTTTCCATAGTCCATTGGATATAATCCTAAAGAGGAAATGACGTTAGTTGTGGTTTGGATTTCTTTACCGAACTTATCTTCGGATTTGTTTGCAAAGAAGACTCTGTTATCTATAGTATCGGCAGTTGGGAAACCAATAGCTATAGATAAAGCTACTCAAATCAAGTCAAGACCTAGCACGGCTAGGGTCAAGGTTATACTTGATCTTATGGAAAAGATTCCAAATCGTATAAGGTTGCAATTTGTGGATGAAAAATCTGGTAAGTTGATCGAGGTTTTTCAGGAGATTGTATATGATAATCTACCTTTGTATTGTAATTATTGTAAGCATCAAGGTCATGATGTATATAATTATCGTTTGATCTTGAAAAGAAATCAAAATAACAAACAGATTGATGATACCATTGAAGTTGCTTTAAAAGGTACTATCGATAGTGAAAAGTATCAAGGTGATGCGAGAGAAATACTAAATGAAAAAAGAAAGATGCTAGAGGTCGATCAAAGTAAAGCTACTTTCTTAGATCGACAATTGGTTGCTGCCACTTTTGAGCAAAATCGTGCAGACTCAATGGATGTTGATACAAGTAATATTGGTGTTCAAACAACTACTGAAAACAAAGGTGATTGCAATAACCAACATGCTGCTACTAATGAGGTGCAATCAAAAGAAGTTGGGCTGAATTTGATGTCTAACGCAACTAAAAACGCAGGGGGAACAACAAGAGTTGGGGTTGATGCACCGCGAGTTGGTTCAGGGCAAAAATTAATGGATTCAGGACAAAAACTAATGGATACATCTGATGTTGAAGATGCTGAAAATTTTGGACAGCATGTTTTGCAAGTTGAAAACGAGAATGCAACTAAAAACTGGACATTGGTTGCACACAAAAATTCAACTAGTAGTCGGACCCTTTCCCCGACTAGTCAAAATAATTGAAAAGGGTGGGATTGGAAATTTTCATAACAGTGAGAAGAGGCAAGATATTAGTAATACCTCAAGTGACCTATTATGTTCGAATAACTTTGAGGCTTTATTGAAGACTACTGGAAAGCAAGTAAAGTTAACAGAGAATGACAACGATTTGATCCAAGAAAAACAGGTCTCACCACCTGCTTTGAATAGCAAATTAAGTCCAGAAGCTCCCGTATTTGTGCCTAAATGTGTGATTGGAAAGAAGAATGAGTCAAGGGCCTTAGTGTCAAATACAATTGATTTGGGCGAGGATTCTCTTGATGAAGATTAGGAAGACAATATGCTGGACATATGCTTTGATAGAGTGGCTAGGGAAGGAGATATATCACCTAGACAACAAAGAAGTGGAAGCAACAAAAGCAAAAAGAAGACACATGGAAGGCAACATAGTTGGGACAGTAAATGACTAAGGAGTTTGTTCCAAGGCACCTACCGATGCGACAGGCAAAGCAAAACCATTTGACAGTATCAACAGGTTTAACAAGATCCAATAAATCCATAAAAAAAGTATGAATTATCAAGTGTTGTTGGATAGGTTTGAAGAAGAAGACGAGAAAAATACTTCAAGTTACTTTTGATGGGCAATCAATCTTTTTTAATTCATACTTTTGTAATAGAAAGTTTGAGGCTAATAACTCAACTTTCTTCTTGATTGGAATATTTTTACATTATTTAAGCATCCTCAATTGTAATATCATCATGGAGTGTATTACAAACTCCGTGGTGATAAAAAAATACTTAGTTCTCTCTAGCTCTTATTTTCTTCATGCTTGTTAGGTAGCAAAAGTTAGGTACTTCATTAGGATTAGTAAGGTAAGGCCTAGCCCTCCTTGCTTGTACTTGTCCCTATTGATATTTTTTATGTTTAATAAAAGGCCGCTAGATACTGTCTAGTGGTAAATTTACTTTTAAAAAAAAGAGAGTAGAGTTTTGGAGAATGTTTTTCTTAATTTTTTAAGGGAAGTCATTTTTCCTTAAATTTGAGGAAAATGAGTTGATTTGGAAAACATTTAATCCAACCAAACACACCCTTAAACTTGTATAAAATTGAACAAGTAGATACATGTGTCCTACGTGACATAATACATACATATGACATAAAATTATCATGTAAGATGTCATGTGGGATGAATGTATCTGTTTTCTTCCTAAAGAACAATATTTAATTATTTTCTTCAAAACCCTAAGCTCCCCCTTCTTCTTCATCATCTTTCAACATATTTACTGAACAACTCGACCATACATGCAAAATCAAGTAGGCATTTGAAAATAGATTTCAAATATTTTTTAGTTTTGATTAGAATTTATGTAGTTGGAATAGAAGGCAAAGTTGTGTTAAATTATACATTTTGTAAAGAATATTTGAAATACCAACAAGGGTTGTATAAGATGAGAGATTGCTAAAGATAAAAGTTTAATTTATTTGTTCATAACTTCATATAATAGACTAATGAAGATGTCATATCACATACTTTAAGAAGAAAATACATCTCAATAAGTTGGGATTTAGCTAGATTTTATTAACATAATTCAGAGAAGGTTCAATAAAATAGCAAAGTAATTACTTTTTAAACCTTAGCATCATCTGGGGATAAAAATGGTAAGTTCATGAAATTCATCTCCTTTGGCGTGGTGGAGTTGATGAAGTTGATCGAAAATTTATAACATTCTTCGTGTTGGTTTGAGGATGTTTGTCATAACATCAACAACTCTTAGTTTAATGACCTTCTTGTCGTAAGTTAAAGTAGCTTCTTCAACAATATTGAATGCTTCCAACCAAATTCGGGTTTTCTTTCTTGTATCTCGATAGAACCTCTGCCACCTATTTGCCCCACTTCTATCCTTCAACCTTCCCTTCCTTGTCATTAGACAAGTCCATGGGATCGCGGTTCGACATGTGAATTTATATAGGACTAGGTCGATCGGGTATATCTGATGATCTCCTTTTCATGATGATCTTCCTTGGATATCATGACTTTACAAAATGAGAAAACAATAAAGAATGTTATAAGTGTGTTAGCTTCATTTTTTATTATAAAAAAATCTTTATTTATTTCAATTTATAAAAATATTCATTAAACATTCTATCAGTATGAGGAAATCGTACCCTAGTTCTTCATAAACTCCTATAGGGAAAAGTAAATGACAAAAAAAATTAAAAATGAAATTGTCGATCGACTCCAAGAATCATGTATATAACAAGACATGCATATCTACTCGTACATATATCTGTCATCCTTCGAGTCTAAACTATATATGTATGTTACATTCAACATGAAACTTCACAAAACACAAACTAATTTAAAATTTTAGATCTATGCTATGCAAGTGGGCATCACTATTTAGTTTTGAAGGTGATCAAAAAAATTCAACGGCTTTTTGTCTAGCTCTTCTCTTATGTTTCTTACATAGAAAATTTTCATATATAGAGGACAGAAGTCATAAATCCATTAAAGAATTTAAAATAGGTTAAATAAAGAAAGCTCAATATCCCAATACCTAAAGCAACACAATCTAGACATATAACATTTGTGTTTAGAAACTCAGCTAACAAAGAGACATAACATTAAAAAGTGTAATTATTGGACACTAAATAAAAAAAGAGTAATGCTTCAGAGTTTCTTTTTATTACCTTTAGATAGATGAAACTGAGTTAATACTAACATTTAACATTTTATACATGTGTTAAACACTATAAATCCCTATAAATATTTGCAGTTAATTCGACTAAACATATGGTAATTACTTAGTTATATATCGTGGTAACACTAGATAACAATATTCATCACATCATGATATATGCTCAGTGAATTTATTTATTTAAATGCATTTGTGAACCCCTATTCATAAACTTGAAGAAGGAAATATAAGAAGAAAAATTGATAAATATAAAGTTTAATTTATTTATTTATAATAGTCTAGTAAAGATGTCATAGTGCATACTTAATTTAAGAAGAAGAAAACATCCTAATGCTAGATTTAACTAACATAATTTAGAAAAGATACAATAAAATAGTAAATCATTTCTTAAATCCTATCACCATCTAAGGATGAAGATGGTAGGTTCATGAAATCGATCTCCTTTGATGGTGGATTGATGGAGGTGATTTCTGTTGGCCGTAGGTCTCTTGGTGCAGGCTTGATGATGTTTGTCACAGCATTAACACCTCTAATTACGATGACTGCTTTATTATAAACCAAAGCAGCTTCTTCAGCAGAGTTAAATGTTCCTAACCAAACTCGGCCTTTCGTTCTTGGGTCATATACCTCTGCAACCCACTTTCCCCATTTTCTCTGCCTAACTCCTTTGTACTTTTCCACATTTTCTTGTGGTTTCTCTTTTGAATTTTCAATTGAAACCGTCTCGACATTTTCATTCTCAGTGATTATTTTCTTTTGACGTATCTTTCCACGTCCCTTTGACTTCTCTTCCTTGACCTTCTCTTTATCCTCATTAGACACGTTCATCAGATCGACACCCCACAAGTAAACTCCTGCAGGGTTGGGTTGGACAGAAGAACTTCCTTCTACTTGAACAGTTGATTTTTTAGTGGCATCATTTTTTGAGGGTTTTCTGATGACCTTCTTTTCGTGATACTTATTCTTGGATGTCATGACTCTACGAAAAGAAAAAACAACAAACAACGTCATAAGTGTGTCAACATCATTTATTATAAAAAAAATCTTTCTTTATTTCTATATATAAAAATATTCATAGAACATTTTATCAATGCATACAAGGTAATTAATCATACCCTAGCTCTTCATGAATTTCTTGAAGGAAATGTAAATGATAAAAAGGCACTAAACAAAAAAAATGAAAAAAATAATCATTGACTCCAGTATCGTATATCGTATCTAACAGTATGTATAACAACATGTATCTACCCCTACATATCTATTGTCATTAATTAGAATATTTATTTTACATTTAACAGCAAATATCACAAAACACAAACTCTCATAAAATTCTAGATTCGCTTTTGTTCAACTTTCCTCAAACAAATTTTAAATAGAAAAATAGCATATATACATGAAAGAAGTCATAAATCCATCAAAGAATTTTAAATAATTCAAAAACAGCTCAAAACCTTAAATCTAGACCTAAATCAACAAAATCTAGACATATAAGTACCATTTATGTCTAGAAATTCACTATCACAAAGAGATCACATAACAAAGAACAAAGAAATTAGAACATAAAAATCAAGAAACTCACCTAGCTAGAATTGTGAAAATTTTCTTTCTCTTTTTTTTTGTGTGTGTGTTGCAACATTGTAGAGTTTGTGTGTGAGTATATATTTAGGGGTTTTTGTTACAAGTGTTCATAGGAATATGCATGAAAAGCAGGTGGCAAGCCAACAAGTGAGAGTTGAAACTACTTTCGTCTCTTATAACTTGATACTTAATTTGGGAACATCCATTAATTACTTCTATGTTATCAACAACAATGAGGGGAGAAAGAAATAAGTATGATTTTGATTTTATAAATGATCGTTAAAAACACATTTGAATTATCACTTTTTATGAGCTTATGATTTGAATTATTAAGTGTTTGTGTTTCTTACCTAAACTATCATTAACTATTTATCAAAACATACCTCGAAATTAATGAGTCAATTGTCATGTGAATAAATTTTTTATGGGCAATATAAGTTGTCAAGAGCATTTTGACAATTTTATTCAAGAAGTTGGTTTAATCAAATTCGGGGTGTGTTTTGAGTACATAATTGGTGATAGTTCTGATAGAAAATACAATATTTCAGGTATGTGTTCAGGGGTGGAAGTAGAAGTTTGTGTACGGGTTTGGCCGAACCCAGTAACTTTTGTTCAAACAGTATATTTGTATTAAAAAGTTTATCAAATATGTACAAATATTGTTAACACTTAAAATCGTCATTATAAAATTCATAACCCATAAAGTTAAAATTTCTGCTTTGCCTCTATGTGTGTTACCATAAACTCCCTAATGATCGCCTCAGTCCATATAGTCTTACACCTGATTCTCGCATGACAAGATGATTCAACGCAATCTGGTGCATGAAGCGTCCTGTTTTCATGCTTCCGTTGCAGGGTCCAAAAAAGACCCTCACTTTTTTGTATATCCCTCCCCAGGAGCTTCCCTTTTTACTTTACTTGGTAACTTGAATCTACAATTTTAGAATTGGAGGTGGAAGGTGTTGACTACTTCATGAGAAACCCACACCTCAAACAAGGGTATAGTAGACTTCCTACGTTGATACAAGCATCATTATTCGCTAATATAATTGCATTACTTGAATTGGTGATCTATATATCATATGAAGATTAATTTAACATTGATTCAAGACTTCGATCGCATGAATAAAGGAAGGAAAATATAGAGTTTTGCATGAACAATGCATTTTTGTTAGTTAAATAATTGCATCAAATGAAAGACTAGATTTGCATCAAATGAAAGACTAGATTTTTTGTTAGTTAAATAATTGCCTTTAGAGTAGGATCCTTTGTATAACTAAAATAAAATAAGATTCTACTCTTCTTTTGCTATCCAATCAAGTGTTTCATTTCGAGGTAAGGTCAAGCCCCCTCTGCAATGATTTCATTAAAGCAAAAAGCGTGAAGTGAAGTCTACGTACCTCCTTCCAAAGTAAAGCACACAACTTCTCAATGTATATGAACTTAATTAGTACTATAAACAATATATCAAACTGCAACTTATAAGATGATTAATTTCAGCATTGATATATATATATATATTGGTGATGTATATGTATACATATTATATATATGTTCAGTATAAATATACACAACATATACATTGTAGACATATTTTGTGCACTTGATCATCCAAAGGTATTGGGTTATAATTTTCCCTAGATTATATATTCCCCTTTGATTGCCTAGATTTTGAAGTAAGTTAGCTCTCTTTGTGTGATTTCTAGTCACTTTGCTCTCTTATTTCTTCTTGCTTATGAATTATTGGAAGCTTCGAGTTAAAAATAAATTCACGAAGAAGTCAATGGGTGTCAATATGTAATACTCCATCTGTCCATTTTAATTTGTCATATTTGGAATTAGCACATCCATTAAGAAAAATAATGATTGATATGGATATTATGCCACACTACCCATATTAGTTGATATTAAGTACGTATTAGGTCTTGAAAAATGATTTTAAGATAAGTAATTAATGTTATGGTAAAACATGAATTTTTTTTAATCTTTTCTTGATATGTGAAAAGTGAGAAGTAAAAGAGAAAATCTATTTTAATAGTGGAAAAGTAAAAGTAGTGTTAATTCCGCCACTAGATGCAATATGCAGTTAATTACCAGAGATTTCGAATTCGAATTTCCCTATTCTCATCATATGTTAATAAAAATAGCTAGGAAGAGTTAAATTATCTAGATTTTTATATTAAATTTACAGCATGCCTCAAAACTTTAAACCTTGCAACAAATATCCGACAATCAGGGACGGAGCTAGTAAAGGGCCAAGTCCAACCCACCACAATAAGTTGTTGGCTCATTACTGGAATTAGTAATCCACACAATCTACAATAAATGCATGGAAAGAAAAAAAGGGGGTGAGTATATATATTATTATATTATATTATAAAGATATGATAATAAGTGTCAAACAGAAATGTCAACTTGAACAAATATTTAAAAGATAAATTGAGAGAAAAATTATCTTATTTTCAATACTTGGTGATGTGGTCAACAGACTGATGAATGAACCTTTTTTTTTACCTTCCTTCTTTTTAAAATATAAATAAGAATGGTCTAAGTTGTAAAAAATTGTTAGCTGAATTTTGTTTACAATGCTATAATTTAATATTATTAAATTTATTGAATGCTATTTTTATATTATATATTATATAATAAGATAATGAAAACTTCTAGAGTAGTCTAAAATGGGAAGTAGATTACACATGACTAAATAATCTACTAATTAAAACAGAAAAGAATAATTTAATTTTACGTTAAAGTCTTGTTCATGCACATACTAGAAAGATAACTTATGAGATAAAACAAAATCCTATTTTTGATATTATAATTAAATAATTCAAATATATTGGGAAATTTTCAAAAATATAAGCTCATTTTGGTCAATTATAATTAAGTTTAGATCAAGTGATATAAAGGATAAAAATCTAATTTAGTCATTAAAAGGGTTTTGTTTAGGAAAAGATTATTCTTTGCATAGTTTTATAATATTTATTTTTTATATTCATTTCTATTTTAAGTTAATTGACTAAACAATATTAAAGATTATGCTTTTTCTAATACTATACTTCTTTCTGTTATCTGATTTAATTATCGTCATCATTCAAGATTTATAATTATAAATTTATATATGATATCCTGTTATTTGTAATCTCAATATTTTTTTTTCTTAATAAACATATATAGAACTTTTATGTTTTTTTTACATAAAAGTTAGTCTTATAAGGTTGCCTATATAACACACTAATACCCTATTCTCTTTTAGTCTTCTTTTGTGTGCTTTACTTAGATATCAAGATTTCATTAAAACAAAACAAGTCAAAATTCTCTAGCAATGTGTAGCTAGGGACAATGAAATGACAATAGGGACAAATTAAAAAACATAAATTATAGTAACAAAAATTGGAGATTTAATAGGCATTTGTCCATAAATTTTAAATATTTTTTATTTTATTTGAATTTTTTAAAATTAGAATCGAAGATGGATATGTGTTTAGTTATCTTTTTATAAAAGAAATATTTAAAAATAATATTCATGTTTGAATATATACTTAAATAAAACTTCTAAAGTAAAAAATAATTATGTTTGAAAAAGGCAAATGCCTCGGCCTCCAAATTTGATGGGCTCCATTTTTTATTTATTTTTAATTTTTGTTTGAAATAATAGGGTTATAAGTTCCTTTTAAAAAAAGATACAACGATTAAAAAAATATCTATATTATTAACTTTTTGTGAATTTCACATTCCAACTATTATGTGTTTCCTTTTATAAAACATTGCTTTAAAAAAATAATGGCCTTTCATCAAAGTTTAGCTTTAGGTGGTGTTCCCTTTTATAAAACATTGCTTTAAAAAAATAAATGACCTTTCATCAAAGTTTAGCTTTAGGTCACCGATAAGATTGAGCGGATCCTCATGTTAATAGCAAGTGATATTGTATATGGTAGTAAATGTAATAATTTTCGCCTTTTATTAAGGTAGATTATTATACTCCCTTTCATTTATATTAACTGAATTTATAAGGAGCACACCTATTAAAAAAAATATTTAAAGACATAATTTAAATTATATTTTTCACTATTACCCTTTTTGAAATCATAAATATAGTTTTGTAAGTAGTTCAATTTATCTCCTATAAAATATAAAACTTCATTAAAAAAAAGGACAAATATAAAAAAAACATTCAAACATCTATCTTTAATTTTGAACAATTCAATTATTTTAAATAATAAAAAACCTCAAAAATTCAGTTAATAATCAACAAGTTATCTACAAATGACAATAAGTGGCCCTTAGTCAAACTTTTTCTCAATGAATATTTTAACGTATTAGGATTTAGCCTTGACTGAAGACCACTAAGGAATAATATTAAAACTTTGGGTTAATTTATTCAACTATATACTTTTCCAAATATAGACATTTTTTCTGTTTTTTTTTCTCTTCTCCCTTCTCTATAAATTTCCAATTTTATTGTTTTCAAAAGTATTATAAACTTCTCTTTACAATGGGGATTTGCTCCGGAAAATCTTCAAAACTTGCTCATGCTTCTTCTAGCCTATTTTTTGGTACAATTTCCCTTTTCTATTTCAAATTTATCTTTGCATTTTTTTGCATATATAATTTGTGCAAAAAATGATATTCATATATTGTATATCACCATATTATATTAGTCATTAATGGATTCAAGGCTATATTGTTGTGTGTCATTAGCCAAGGCTCTATGAGTTTGGACTAGTCGTGGCGCCAGAAATTTTACTAAGGGGTTTCGAGAAAAATGCAATAATGTCACACCTGGATTTTGAACTTTTTTTTATTTGAATTTCAAAAAATAGATCAAAATAATTGGGGATATTATGTGATTTATTAGTATTCTAAATCTTAGTTATTCAAAATATCTGATTTAAGTAGACAAAGAGATGGTTGAAACAATTTTTTTTGTTTAAAGTTCGATTTTTTCAGAGGGCAAGGCAATATGAATGTCCTATCATGTTATAAGGAATTTGGAACCGCTAAGGAAAGGGGGTCGGATAAATAGTTGGGGGGTTAAATAGTCTTTTTTGGGGGATAGAGGGACTTGAACCCTCATGATTTTTAAAGTCGACGGATTTTCCTTTTACTATAAATTTCATTATTGCCGGTATTGACATGTAGAACGGGACTCTATCTTTATTCTCATCCGATTAATCAGTTCTTCAAGAGATCTATCAGACTACGGAGTGAATGATTTGATCAATGAATATTCGATTCTTTCTTAGTCACCTTTGTTGCTACACTAGAAACTTTAATTTATTATTGTCAAAGTTTGCAATTATTAGCTTCTACATGACGTGCTCAATCTTCATTATTTCTGTTCTGTATTGTATAGAAGTTTGTTGCTTTGGTATATTGAGTTACAATATTTGTTTGGACTTTTTTAGTCTTGTTAGAAATTTACAAGAAAATAGAAAATGTACATAACTTGTTGTACTAGAGAAACTTAAGTGGAGTGACATGAACAGTAAGGATTTGTATACTCGACCCTAACTTTCTTGGAAATTTCTATTTCAGATTCTAATTCTGGCTCTTCAAGCAGTGTGAAAAAGGAACAGTTTCATTCTCATAACAGTTTTCGCGTAAATGATTCAGTTGTTCCAAGCAACCTCAAGTCATTTACCTTCAATGAACTGAAAAATGCAACTAGGAACTTCCGAGCTGATAGTCTTCTTGGCGAAGGAGGTTTTGGTTACGTCTTCAAAGGATGGATAGATGAGAATACTTTTGCTCCTTGCAAACCAGGAAGTGGTATGGTTGTAGCTGTCAAGAAACTTAAGCCCAAAAGCTTCCAAGGGCATAGAGAATGGCTTGTATGTCGTAAAGAACTTAAACTGTAACGGTCCAGGTCTAATTGCCAAGGTATTGCCCGCTTTGGACCTAACTTCAGAGCCTCAGAGATGCCCCGAAAGTTGAATTCCTGAGTCCGTCTTTTATGATCACTAAACGTCCCCTCTCATTTCGATGTGGGATTTGGCCAGAGTGGACAATACCTTGGCAGTTAACATCTTTTGCAGCAATTGTCTTTTGTGAGTTAACTTTGTTTTCAACATACTAAACCTGCAGGCAGAGGTTAACTACTTAGGGCTGCTTCACCATGAAAATCTAGTGAGGTTAATTGGATATTGCGCGGAGTTTGATAATAGGCTTCTTGTTTATGAAGTCATGTCAAAAGGAAGTTTGGAAAATCATTTATTTAAAAGTGAGTCAAATATCTTTACATTAGTTTGCTCTATCATTTCACATGAACCTTTGTTTTTGTATGCTTAGTTATAAGGTTGACGATTAACGTCTTTCAATTGTATTGTGAACAGAGGGAGTTCAGATTATACCTTGGGCTACACGAATGTGTATTGCAGTAGATGTTGCACGAGGCTTGTCCTTTTTACACGGTCTTGAAGCAAATGTGATTTACCGCGATCTCAAGGCTTCAAACATACTACTTGATTCAGTAAGCTCTCCAAAACTGAAATAGTAATAATTAGAATTAGACAAGTAGCTTTTAAATCGCGTAAATTTTTCATTGCACTTCTGCAGGATTTCAATGCCAAGCTATCGGATTTTGGTCTGGCAAGAGATGGTCCTAGTGGAGACAGAACTCATGTCTCGACTAGAATTGTTGGTACTACCGGTTATGCTGCCCCAGAATATCTTGCATCAGGTTTCTTTTGTAAATCTCATCTCATTTGTATCGTTTTTCATGTTTTTTCTTCCCTTCCAAGAGCCCGTTTGGCTTAGCTGATTAAAGGCAGTTGATCGATAAGCATCACATATAAGTGATTTGACCGTCAGTGCATAGAATTTAAACTCTTTGATATTTTTGCATGCGACTAATGTGGTAAAGGCCTTTTTTCACTAAACTTTCCAATTCAACTTGTTCATAACAGGTCACTTGACACCAAAGAATGATGTTTACAGTTTTGGAGTTGTTCTACTAGAGTTGCTATCCGGAAAACGAGCAACGGGTGATGAAAATGCAGGAGGTGCTGATGAGAAATTAGTGGAATGGGCAAAACCATTCCTAAGTGATAGTAGGAGAGTGTTGAGAATAATGGACACAAGGTTGGGAGGACAGTACTCAAAGAAAGGCGCACAAACTGCAGCTTCCCTTGTCCTGAGGTGCCTCGACGTCGATCCGAGACTTAGGCCAACAATGGATGTGGTTCTAGCTACACAGGAACTTGTACAAGCACCAAAAGATGTCATGAAGAATTCACAACAGATTAAACAAAGCAGATGACAAGTTAGCCTCAAGAGAAATGTCCATCATGTAAATAGTAATAGACAAAGGTGCACTGTCTCCCAGAGGCGGAATCAGGATTTTTGGAACATGACTTAGTTTGAACGTCTAAATTAAATATCGTGACAATTTTTGAAAGGGCTTCCCTTTGGGGTAAACCCCTACAATTCTAATTTCAAATTCTTGTAGTTGTGATGGTGATATATGAAAGTGTTGCAATTTGCTAGCAAAGCTTCACACTAAGAGTAACAACAATAACGAAAATGTTATTCAATTTGGTTTTAGTTCGCAAATGTGTCTTTAACTTGGATTTGACTGGTATCTATGGCAATGTGTCTTTTAACTTTAGCTTCAACTCATATTTATGGCAAACACACACATCTTCATGCAAAACTTAGCTTCAACTCACATTTATGGCAAATAGTCTTATAACTTGAGCTTCAACTCACATTTATGGCAAACACACACATCTTCGTCCCAAACTTAGCTTCAACTCACATTTATGGCATATATACGCACATGGCACGAGATAAATCATTTTTGAGTGTATTTCACAAGAATTGACATATATAAAGATGAGTGTCGAGACAAGACCCACGAATTCTCAAAACTCAATACTAATAACTCACAAAATTGGAGTCCTCCGAAAGCATGGAGGCCTCACTCAAAAGTTGACAAGCAAATAAAGTGATATCAACGGACTTTTGTTGAGGATCCTAAGTGCATGTATCTGCATCATTAAAAGATGCAGTTCGAATGACATCTCTACATTGAATGTACGAGTACGTAATGTAGTCAAAGCGAAATAACTGAATGAAAGAACTGCAATAGATATAACATAAATTCAACCAAATGTAAAGAACTTAATGAATGAAATCATTTAAACTTTAGAAAAATACTTACTCATCTCTGAAATTTAACATAATAAGTGATATAGTAAAAATACACCTTAACTCTATTTGGGAGATTCTCTAACCGATAACCATCACTATGAGCTACATGATGATACATCGTCTCGCCCATGCTGCCAGAACTGTCATATACCGTGCCGGGGTATAGAACCTCTCTACTAAGTGGATCCACTAAGCAATAAGGATAAATCTAAAAAGTATGATCTTTTACCCATGCTGACAGACGTGGTTTATGAAGATTTTGAGTTGTCTGAACTCATCTCATATCGGTGCTCAATACTACTCCCAAAATATATACTCATGCTCAAATGTATTAAATATATTCTTTCTATGTTTTGAGGTAATTACTCAAAATATCCTCTTAAAAGAGGTAACTGCTCTGAAATTTGAACTCATACCTCATTTAGAAATCAAAGTTTCTCTTTTCTCAATGTAATAAAATGATACATTTGGGACTTCTTAGTTCCCTTACACTCTTTCTCTAATCATTTTTCAAACTCTTTATCAAGATTCCTCTTTGCTTTCTCAGAACTCAGTTTAAAAGAATTATGTTTGTTTAAAAGATTCTAAATAAGAACTCAATGAATACTCAGGGATAAGGTTCATGCTGTAAAATAGAAATGAACAATCAACTCAATAAATCTCAATGCACAATATACAACAATTCAATAATTAGGAATAGAAACTCAATAATCAGACTCAAGAACTCAGAACTCAGAACTCAACATCAACTCATCTCAAGAATACTCAAATCTAAGGATAGAACCCTAGATTACTCTTTTACTGATTTAAAAGTAAATATGGGGCGTGAGGACGAACTAGTACAACACTATGATAGCCTTACATACCTGATTATGAAGCTATTAGACTGAAAACTTTTGTGGAGACTTGATTTTATCTTGAGCTTGAGGAAGAACATTGGTTTTTTGGAGGAAACCTTTGATCCTGGAATCTTGGTGCTTGCTCTCGATAAAGAAACTCTTTTATGAAGTTCTTAGAGTGGAAGAACATGAGAAAACCTTTAGTGAAGGACTCTCTTAGTATCTTGAATTTTTGACTTGAAGGTTTTAGGATTCTTGTTGGAGAAGAGGAACCCTAGGTGAGTTTTAAGAGAATTTCTAAATACTTGAATGTTTAGATTGATGATTTTGAGAGGAAAACTAGTTAGTTGAATGATATACTCAGTTAAAACACTCAAAAACGACTTAAAATAGGGTTAAAAAGCTTAGGAAAGAACCAAAATAACCCTACAACGTGTGTAGCAAGCCTTCACGGAAGGGTCTACCATTCATCGAAATTACTACCATCCGTAGGTCCAGTTGTAGAACATCGACTGTCTGACAGGGGCTTCATCACTAAAACAGGCATAACCTTTTACTCCAAACTCGAAATGAGGCAAACTTAGTGGTGTTGGAAAGAGGACTAGTATACCTTTAATTTGATAGGTCATGGACCACCTAATTCATTATGAACTGAGAGATATAGTTGTTTGAATTTGACCTAAGTAGAATTTTATGTCAAAACTTAATCGGTAGGGAAGCTTTCAACTCAACTTTGTGCTAGGGGTTTCTTATGACCTTAATTCATCTCTGAATTTACTATCACACTAAAGAATTGACCTTAACACCTAAGTATAATTTAAGAATTACCTGACACGACCTTATACGTAAATAAAGAATAGCTTGGATCTTAACTTAAAAGTTTTCAGGGTGTAACATGTTTGGACTGAAAAAATAGGGAAAAGGAAGTTTGGTGGTTGCGGGTGAACTGTGTGGTGATTTATTTTGGGATTGACTTTAGCTACTAAGGATGAAAATGGGGCGGGGCGGATGCAGAGCGGGGTGGGTTTAAGGCTATGCGGGGCGGGTTTAAGGTTGTGCGGGGAGGGTTGAAGTGGGTTTTTTAAAAATTAATGTGGGGCGGGCCGGGTTGCGGGTATATGTGATTTCATGTGGGTTCAAACTTAATTTTAACTTCTTACATGTTATAAGAGTGATAGAACATTATTTATTAAAATAATTTCTTTAAAACTACTAAAATATTCAAGATAGTAAATGAAAATGGTTCAATAAAAAATAATATTATTTCTTACATGTTTCCAATTGACCTCTAAAAAATAAAATTTTAAGTCACTATCCTATTAAATTAATACAACTTAATGAAAAAATGAATTTATCTTCATGAATTTTATTTTTATTATCAAACTTAACTAGAAAAAGAAAATATTAAAAAAGTTATGTGAGGCGGGTTCATGCGGAGAGGGTCTATGCGGGGCGGGGTGGGGGCAGGGCGAATTAAAAATTATGCGGGTTAAACTCAACCCGCCCCACCCCCCCCCCCCCCCCCCCCC